>LPNX010641089.1:1326-30490 GCA_001517045.1 Pseudotsuga menziesii | reverse complement strand
AATTCCAAGCCGACCACCCCAACTTTGGAGGTATGGAGTGAAAAACTCAGAAATTATCAGTCGTTTATTCAACAACCAATAATAACCAAGGGAAAAAAAAAACACCCCGAGCTGATCGGATTGACAAATGAAGTCTAAGAGACCGAGTCTTTTATAGACACTATCATGCTAGAACATTTATTACAATTCCCCCATGGGGTATGAACATGTGATATGATACAACAAGCACTTCCCAGAAGTACTTCCATAGGTCTTTTGAAGTCCGAACAAGTTAACCCTGTCCGGTTCACCGGGCTCACTTGATAAAAACCACTAAGTACAACTTAGGTGGTAACAAAACCCTCCTTTCTCAGGTTCATAAAACATATAAGAATGGACTCATCGCTTGATGAGCTATAACGAGTGCTTGTTACCCTCTTTGATTTTTGTAAAAATGAAAAGAGGAACTCATCCTTCGTGATGGGGAAATTAAGGAAAGAGTTTGTATTGTTTATGGTAGTACACAGTCACTCTTGAACATGGCACTCATTTACATATGCATTTAATTACTTGGGTAATGCCTTTTTCATCGAGTCCTACTAATTCCTAGAGTCTTCTTACTCCTTTGAGTTGTCCAAGAATACTCCCGTTGTCACTTGCATTGGGGAATCAATATCATTCTTGTGTCAATACTGCCAAGTCATGCCATGCACATGTTCAAGAGAATTTTGGTCATCTGTTCACTGTCTAGAGTCAATATATCTTCTATCATGTTGGTCATCCCTAAGTTAGTCTCGCACATCACTTTTCTGTCTGGTTTAATCCAAAACATATTTGATCATGTTTCGTGTCGATGATGGGTGATTCATCATGGCCCTCCTTCGATGAGTCTATTCCTGTCGAGTTCAACACCTCATCCAGGAATTAGACTTAGAAACCAAGTCAAGTACTTTGGGCATGCATGCCTTAATGGCAGGTTACCTCGCTTTCAACATGAGTTTACATCATTAGCTCTTGATTGAAAGATCTCATCGATTGTTCGACTCCAAGTCCTTTATTCACATTTAATGGTATGTACTGTCATACCTTGGGAATCATTGACATCAATGGTTATTTCCCTCTCACTTGTTAACAGTTTACATTAATGACTAGTAATCAAGTGGTTATGCCATGTTCAGCATCAAAACATTGTAATCACATGGTTAGATTCATATCATTGTGGGTTGGGCTTGAAGACCCTAGGTTGTCAGATATATTCACCCATGTTGTGATGGAGTTTGTTTTGAGTCATATTACACAGATCCACTTTTGTATTGGTCGTGGTTGTGTTATCATCTCATCATGGATCTACGCTTGTGTCTAGTAGCCATGATTTTGTTCATTCGGTCTCTACTACCATGGATATGCATTGTATTGGTCGGCAACCATGTTATGAGTCATTTGAGATTTGAGTCAATGGTACTGCAGCAGCTTCCAGGAGACATCCTTTCCTTAGATTTCTTCACTTTACAAAGCATTCACCTATCGCATTCCTCTAACTTCATTCTTTGGGGGGAATTCTGTTACACTAAAATCTTGTCATCTTGAACCATGTGTTAACCCTTTTCCCAATCCCCAAATTTCTCTCTACTAAACTAGATTGATGCTGAGGTTTTTTCTTCTTGTTTTCCCTCTCTAGGAAGGTCGACACTCTTTTCCTTCATGCTAGGTGTGCCGAAGGTGCTTTTTCCCTTCATGCTAGGTGCACTAGCGTCGACGCTCTATCTCCTACTGCTAGGTGCGTCAATGGTGCTTTTTCCCTTTTTGGAAAGTGCGTCAATGGTTTTTTGAGGGAAAAAATGAAGATTCGAGACCCTTCTCGAAGATGGATGAGGTGGTGGTTTATCCCTATTGTCTAGGTGAGGTGGCATTCGGTTCCTAACCTATAGGGAATATCCCTTAGACTCCTCCTCCTAATACTTAACCTACTCTAACCCTTTATCCTTATAAATTAAACCCTCTCTCCATTGTGAAGGGTGGAAGGACTATGGTACTATTATGCTGGTGGAATTTCTAGGTGATCCCTATCATCCATTTGGAGGTTTACTATCTTGCTTTGGAGGCTTGGCTTGGATTGTCGGATGGAAATTTGCATCATTAAGGCTTGGTTGTGACATTCCTACCTTTTGTAATTCTATGTCTCTCCTTGATTACATTAATACAAATATCTTTCCATAAATGTTATTCTATTGATGATGTTTATAGCTTTCTTCCTTAGTTGTTAGCTTAGATCAATACATGTTTGGATACACATGTATTGTTTTCTTGTTTCCACTTACTTTACAAGGTTTTGCAGCTAGAGATCTGAAGATTCTAAAGCTTGGATCAATAAAGAGAGAAGAGGATTTGCATATTGCAGGTAAGCAATCTATCGATTAAATTGCATTTCTATTTGATCCAGGAAAGTAGATTTTATTATGTATTTTATTTGTTCTAGATCCACTTGGACTAGGGAAATCTGGCTTGATTATGATTGAGTATATTTATCCGATAATAGTTCCAATTGTTTATTTCTGCTAGAATTGGTTGAGTTAGTTATTGCATGGGGATGGGAAGAGTATGGGAGTCAAATTCGAATTGAGCAGAGCACCCATTTTTGGAAAAACATGTTTTGTCTTAATGGGCAAGTAAGAACCCAAAAATTCATCACTCACCCTTTATGCATTCGCATCCTCTCTTCCTCATGCGTTTTGGGAGCTCATGGGAATTTTTCCTCACGCTTGCAGCAGTTTCCTTTGTTTTCCCCATGGCCTGGAAGTTTTTTTGTTAATGTTCAGTGGATGGGATCTCCCCTGGACATATTTATGTTGTTCCCTCCTTCACACGGTTGGGGAATTTCATTTTTGGTGTTGCATAGTCAATGGGAGAGTAGATCCACGAATTGGGTAATTGAAGGGGTCATTTTTGCCCACGTGAAGCCCACAAAATGTTTCTAAAATAAAGTGCTCATCCTGGTTCGTTTTTCCCCATTCTCCATTATTGAATTTGGTTTCCAAGACATTTTTTTCCATGCCCAGAACTTGTATCTTATTGTTCTGTAAATCCTGTGTTTTGGTCTAAACTGGTTTGGAGTGGAAGAGGGAAGAACTAGCTTGATAAACATAGTGTAGAAATGAACCACACAGATATATCAAGAGGGGTTGGTTATTCTTTCTTGCACATCCTGAAGAGCAATGAAATGGAAGGCATAGCCTGAGGGATGGTGTAGCAGAGAATGGGGTTCTCCATTGTGTTGGGTGTGTAGGAGTTGGGAAAACCAAGACAGATATGGTGTAGGTGTCCATAGCTCTGGGATTGAGTTCACTATCTTAGCAATTCAACCTTCCACCTCCTTAGCAGCCTAATAAACCCAAATGTAGTTTTGTCTTGGCTGAATTTGGATATGTCTTTGGCTATGTGTGAGCCTACTGTAGTTCTCTTATTCCTTGTGGGAATCATGCCCAGATCGGGGGTGGGAGTGCTACTAAGATATTAATGATAACACTAGCCTATGGTTTGGTGGAACGTTACAGTGACATAGTTGGTTGTGGGACAAGCTTCTTCTCAAGATAAGTATCTCCTATGCATTTACCTTTGTAACTTTATTTGTTTTAATGAATTATGATGAACATGATGAATGCTTGAATGAAAATGTATTTTGCTTCCACTGTATGTTTCATTATGTATCTGTGTATGTATGTTATTTCAATGCATTTTTATTTTTTATGTTCATGGGACTTAGATCCCCGCTTAAATGATAGCAGCGGTGCCCTTAGTTGCGTCCTCTGGGGTGGAGGGGACATGATAGAGGTGAATTTTCAATGAATTCACCCCACGCATTAGCTCCTTCAGTGATAGTTTTGTAGTCTATTGGCTCCAACAACCTTACAATCACTTCAGGTAAGGTGGGTTCACTCTGTACAAGTCTTCCAATAGGTAATTACTAACCAAACCCTATGCAATCTAGTGGTTTACCACTTCTTCAGTGATGCCTTCAGTTTTCTGAATACTTTTCTCATCCTCCTGCAATTTGTCCTGGAGATCCTTCAGACGTTGATCTTTGTATGGAAACTCCTTGATCTTTGCTGCAGAGGAATTATGGCATTTATTATGCACTGTGCACATTTTCTTGTAGAATTCCCTCCATCTTTCCAAAGTCTTTTTTACTGCAGTAGTCATTCTCAAAGAAGATTAGTTGCAGAAATCTAGGAGTACTATTTCTATCTTCAATCCTTCTGCTGTCTTTCGAGATAAGTGTATAGGAAATGTTGAATTGGATTCAAACCAAGTCAATTGGCCTTGAACCTTTTCTGCAACTTTTAATATCCCTTGTCTAAAATCAATCGAAGCTACTGAAATTTCCTTTAACCTCATCTCTTCTTGCTTGATATTATATATTTTGTCTATGAGTTTTAATTGTACTTGATGCATATTCCTTCGGATTAGGAAAGATTGATCACAAAAGGGAGTGATATCAGACTGCCTTTCATTAGTTGTTTTAATTTATTCTCTAGTATTCTATTTTGTTCCTCCATCTCTTCCACTCTGGTTCTGAGCTCTCTCGTTTGTATGATCCCTACATATTTATGTGCTTCTAATTCTGAAATCTTGTCTTCAAAGTCCTTTTTTCCTCCTTCCATGTGTTGATGTAATTGTAACTTCAGAATGTATTCACTTGCATATCTTATGTATTATACCCCCGATGTTTATTCCAGGATGTGTTTGTAATGTAATTGAGTCATGTCATGCCCCGATGTTCCGATCGGAAGTTTCTATAATGTGAAAAAGTGATGTCAAGTCATTGTGCGTAACCCTCCTATTTGTCAAGGGTTAAATTCCTCGTAGTTGTGGGGCCCTAGGTTTATTAGACTATCCTAGAGAAGTCGAACCTTGCTGAGTCATTCTAATTCAGGGCAATAGTCCCCACCATTGTGTTAATGATAACCCTCCTTGTTGGTCGGAGGAGGCAAAGTCCCCACAAGTTGTGGGGCACTAGGGTTATTAGACACTCCTAGAGATATCGGTTCTAGTAAGTAATTGTTAAGTGAAGCCGAAATGTTGGAGTGGGTTTCAAGTGAACAAAATAATATAAATAGAGAGTGAGCCTCTCTATTTATCACACACATACTCACTTATTGGGGCACATGAGTGAGAGAGGAGAAGCTCTCTTAGTGTGAGAGAGAGAACAAGATGTGGAGATCATCTTTTCTGTTTTCAGGTTTTACTGCTACCATTGGTGCTCATTTTATCTCTGAGGAAGTTGCAAGGTTTTCTCCTTTATGGTTTATCCAAGGAAAACTCATTGTGTCTCTTGTCTCTTGTGTTTTATTGTTGTGCATGTTATTCTCTTAGATAAGATCCTAAGATCATAATGCTATCTTTAATGATAAAAATATAACATGGTATCAGAGCTAACTTGAGAAGAATACATTGTGCAGCTGCAGAAGCTAGGGATTCTTACTTTTTGGGTATCTCTCCACAATCCATCAGCAAAAGTATGTTAGGATGACTCTCCATTGAAGGGTTCATCTTTCTGTCAAAGCGGAATTCGATTCTAAGCATTTTCAGCTTTTGGTACGAGAAATTAGGGTTTCTTATAGAAGAGGAATGTTTGAGTGAGCCTTGCATAGGATTTATATTCTCATCAAAATCAAACTTTATAGACCTAGATCAATATTTTTTGTTGGGTGAAACTCCGGGAAAGTCAAACCCTAGTTTGACCCCGAGCTAGAAAAACCCTAAATACTAAACCTGACACGTTTTGGTACATTCGCTATATCTTGGGATTGGAGAAGGATCGGCTGCTGAAAATTTCACAAGACGAATAATCAATCCTTATTTACACTATGTCCAAAATTCAGCCTCATATTCACTACATTCTGGGAGATATGATCCGTCCAAGTTAGGGTTCCAGCCTCTTCCAGGATTCATCCCTAAACAGGACACCTGGGGAGAATTGCCATATCTTAGGCTACAAAGGTCGAAATGAAATTTATAAAGATGTTCCAGAAAGGGAACAGATTTTAATTTTTGTGGTCTAAGTTTTAGACCCAGAAGATAAAACAGTGACATGTGGAAGTCCATACAACTTCATTGTGCTAAACAGTCCTGTAACAGGTCACCTTGGAAAAAAGCTCATAAGTCCCAATTGATGAAACCAATTCTGATGAAACCAATTCTGATGAAACCTATGGTGTTGGAATAGGGACACATGAGGATACCACAGTACAAATATTCAGACATAGAGGAGAATTAATTTTAGATATATCATAGAAACAGTATCAGGAATTTCTGTAGAAGAAATTGGTAAACTAGGGCTTCCTGTTCTGGGAGCTTCCCTCCACTATTTTCAGAAAATGAGTACATTGGGAAGCTGAACATGAAGAGATATATCTTTCTATCCAATCAGATATTAAATATTCAAAGATTTGAAAATTAGGGTTTCTCTGACAAACCCTAGATCAGCCAGCTCCGAAACCAGGACAGACACCTCAAATCGGTAAGATCTAATCTTTTGCCATTTTCATTTGAGGTTCTCATTTCAAAGTGATATATTACATCAACTTGATGATAATCTTGGTGAAGTTGACAACTTCCAAGCATGGAAGTATATGATCTCTCTAAAGAAAATGAATTGGACACCCACATGAGTGGAAAGGTTCGAGTTCCAGAGGGAGATGAGGCTCAAAGCCTTACAAAAGAAGAACTTGGTCAAGGCCAAGAAGATCATTGTTGATTCAATCACGGATCAACTTGTACCACAAGTGCCTTCCCTAAAGACACTGAAGATGTTTTATTCCTTGACCAAGCTATTTGAAGGGAAGAACATAAATTGGAATATGACCTTAAGAAACCAATTGAAGAATGTGAAGATCCAGAATGCAGAGACCATGCAGTCATACTTTACAAGGGTCTCTCAAATCAAAGAAAAACTTGTAACAGTAGAAGAAGAAGTGGAGAATGCAGAGCTAGTGATAGCCACCTTGAATGGCCTCCCAATATCATGGGATTCATTCATTCAAGGAATGTGTGCCAGAAGGAAGTGATTACTTTCAACAGACTCTGGGAAGAAGAAGAAGCTCGACTCATAATAAGAGAAGAGAAGATGGGAGCAACTGAAGATCAATATCTCACCAACCAAAGAAGATCCCTCAAGCGATGAGGAATACGAAGAACTCAATTCTTGAAGAACCTCTTATCCATCTTAGCATAAGAAACGATGCTATTATGATTAAAGAAGATGATGAAGCTGAAGGCTCAAGAAGGAGTCTACCTACAAAACAAATAAAGATAAGTATTCAATTGTCATTTCATGATATTGTTTTGATTATGCATTTGTTTATATTCAGTTGACGTATTATGCATGATAGAATGTTTGCATTAATGACAGTATACTACTAATATCCATGTAATGGGTAAGTAGCTCATGGTGCTATACAACTCTCCATTTCTACTTATCTAGAATGAAACCTCTTTGCTGACATATTGGATTAGTGCACATTCTCAATGTTTTCCTGGTGGAGATGGAAGGCATCTAGAAAAGTTTCCATGAGATATGGATGAATGTTGTATTGGCTAAAATAGTTGCATGATCATATATTTATGCATAATAATTTTCCATTATGAATATGCCTTATGAAATGTTTATAACCATACAACTAATGCATTTGACTTGTAGGAAAGATCGTGTAAAATCGCCTGCAAGCAAAGAAGGATGAGACTTGTTCCGAAGAACAAGTGACGACAGTTCAAGATGAAGAATAATATGACAAAAGCAACGACATCATTAATGTAGAACATTCCAGCCATGAAGAAGTAACCAAGAAGAAAGGGAAGACCGGTTCAAGAAGAATGATGTCTAGGTTGTAGTATCGATACCTGAAGAGATGTTCTTAGTTCCATCATCCAGTAGATGGAAACATCATGGGATACAAGGAAAGATTCATAGCACAAGGCATAGAAGAGACATTTGCAGCCACTAGAGATACACATGATGGGAAGAATCATGTGTGCAAATGAAAGTAGACCTTGTACGAGCTCAGAAGACACCCATGGGATAACACATACATGAGGAGCTTGATGAAGACCTGAACCTTTGCTATAAGGTTGAAGATGAAATTCTATAGAGGATTATAAACTCTCAGATGGGTGCAAGAAGAACCTTTGAAAAATTTCAAGATAGAGGATCTTGGTATCCAATGATCCTAGATGGATACTACTTGTCTCTCTGGTACATAATGTTTCAGTGCATAGAGTATGAAAGATAGAGGGAGAATGATGCTCTGCTTTAGAGAAAGTGACTGCAGAATATCCTAAGGTTTGACATGGTATGATAGGATGGATAGATTATTGATGACTCTAGGCTTTACTGAGAGTAAAGCGAATTCCAACCTTTGCTTCAAGGTTGAAGGCGGAAGACTAGTGATACTCCCATTATGTGTCGATGCACTATTTTCTAGGCATGGAGGTGTGGCAGAATGCAGATGGAATCTTCCTTGGATAAGGAAAGTATGCATTAGAGATCTTGAAGAGGTTCAAGATGATGGACTGCAAGTACATGACCACACCTATGGCATCAAACCTGAAGCTATTGAGTGTTGCTTCATCAGAGTCAGTTGATGCCATGATGTATTGTCAGATGATTTACCTGAAAAATACAAGACCAGATATTTGCTTTGCTGTGAAAACATTGATACATGCTCACCTGATGGTTACAAATCATGCAGTGAGGTACCTGAAGGGTACAATTGATTATGGGCTCAAGTATGAGGTGAATCAGAAGATTAACCTAGAGGGTTATGTGGATTCTTATTAGGAAGGAAGTGCCATTGATAGGAAGAGCACTTCGAGGTGCTACTTCAGTATGATATAAAATATCAGTATATCATGGATATGGTGTAGAGAGAAGTAGTGAAGCTCCAGTATGTTGCAACGGAAGAATAGATAGCAAATGTTTTTATGAAGCCATTGGCCAGAGTGAAGTTTGAGTACTTCAGGGAGAAGCTTAGTGTTCTCCAGATCGAGGTTCCCTTCAAAGGGAAGTGATGAGATGTAGAGCCATTCTAACATGGTGAGAGGATTAGGTTCCTTCCATGGTCATATGTAAGCGCTGAGCCATTCTGTCATGGTGCGAGGATTTGGTTCCTTCCATGTCAGATGTGAGTGCTAAGCCATTCTGATGTGACTATAGGATTGGTTCCTACATGATCAGATATAAGTGTTGAATTGCATTCTTGGAATGGAGGCACCTGGTCAGTTACTAGGAATACTCATCTTGGTGCTGATTTTCCATTCTCTGGGAGAATGGAGGCACCTGGTCAGTTACCAAGAATACTCATTCTAGGATTGAGGGCCGTTCTAATATGACTGTAGGATGTAGTTTTACATGATCAGATGTGAGTGCATGGCCATTCTGATGTGATTGAGGGCTGTGTTCCCACTTGATCAGATATCAGGGTTGATGCCATTCTCTGGGAGAATGGAGGCACCTGGTTAGTTTCCAAGAATCCTTATTCTGGGACTGAGAACCCTTTCACTGCAATGTTTTCTAACATGGCCGAATGTAAGTGCAGAGCCCTTTTGATGCGGTGTTTTCAAACATGGTTGAATGTAAGTGTTGAGCCCTTCCGATGCAGTGTTTTTGAACATGGTCAGATGTAAGTGTAGAGCCCTTCCGATGCGGTGTGTTCGCACATGGTTGGATATAAGTGTTGAGCCATTCTGGCATGATGTGTTTACACATGGTCAAATGTGAGTGCTGGGCCTTTCGAACAAGATGAGGTCAGATGTGAGTGTTGGGCATGCCTTTCTGACAAGATGAGGTCAGATGTAAGATTTGGGCAGGCCATTTTGACTTAGGGTCAGATATAAGTGCTGAAGACCTACATGAAGGGTAGGCCTATAACCAGCATGAAAAAGGGTTGGCTCTGTAGAACTTCTTGTGACGAGAAGAATGAAGAGATAGCACCATTTGATTGAGATAGCAGAAGCAGTAATGACGATGATGATTTAGTGATGATCCAGACTTGATGATGATCCAGCAGTGACGATCCAGATCAAGTGATGATTTAGACTTGATGATGATCCAGTAGTGACGATCCAGATCAAGTGATGATCTAGACTTGATGATGATCCAGCAATGACGATCCAGATCAAGTGATGATCCAGACTTGATGATGATCCAGTAGTGACGATCCAGATCAAGTGATGATTCAGACTTGATGATGATACAGTAGTGACGATCCAGATCAAGTGATGATCCAAACTTGATGATTATCCAGTAGTGACAATCCAGATCAAGTGATGATCTAGAATTTATGATGATCCAGTAGTGACGATCCAGATCAAGTGATGATCTAGACTTGATGATGATCCAGCAGTGACGATCCAAATCAAGTGATGATCTATACTTGATGATGATCTAGCAGTGACGATCCAGATCAAGTGATGATCCAGAATTGATGATGATCTGGTAGTGATGATGATCCATATTGAGTGATGATCCATATCCAAATGAAGATGACTTGAAGATGAAGATGACTTAAAGATGACGAGAACTCTATGATGATCCAGATGATACAGAGAAGAATACTTGTGCTAATAAATTGTGTCAAGAGAATACCTTCCTAGTTAAGAGGGAGTGTTGATGTAATTGTAACTTTGGAATGTATTCACTTGTATATCTTATGTATTATACCCCAATGTTTATTCCAGGATGTGTTTGTAATGTAATTGAGTCATTTCATGCCTCGATGTTGCGATTGAGAGTTTCTATAATGTGAACAAGTAATGTCTAGTCATTGTAAGTAACCCTCCTATTTGTCAAGGGTTAAAGTCCCCGCAGTTGTGGGGCCCTAGAGTTATTAGACTATCCTAGAGAATTCAACCCTAGGTGAGTCATTGTAAGTCAAGGCAATATTCCCCACTGTCGTGTTAAGGATAACCCTCCTTGTTGGTTGGAAGAGGAAAAGTCCCCACAAGTTGTGGGGCACTAAGGTTATTAGAAACTCCTACAGATGTCGGCTCTAGTAAGTAATTGTTAAGTGAGGCCGACATGTTGGAGTGGGTTTCAAGTGAACAAAAGAATATAAATAGAGAGTGAGCCTCTCTATTTATCACACACATACTCACTCATTGGGGCACATGAGTGAGAGAGGAGAAGCTCTCTTAGTGTGACAGAGAGAGAACAAGCTGTGGAGATCATCTTTTCTGTTTTTGGGTTTTACTACTGCCATTGGTGCTCATTCTATCTCTGAGGAAGTTGCGGGGTTTTCTCCTTTATGGTTTCCCCAAGGAAAACTCTTTGTGTCTCTTGTCTCTTGTGTTTTATTGTTGTGCATATTATTCTCTCAGATAAGATCCTAAGATCATAATGCTAGCTTTAATGATAAAAATATAACACCAAGATTGTAGTTGAAAGCTCCAATGCTTCCTTTTCTAACTCTAAAGCCTGATACATTGTTTGGAGCCTTTCAAATTCTAAAAGAGTTGCCTCATGTTTTCTCTTTATTTCTCCTCACTCTCCTCTTTCATTTACCATAGCGTCCTTCATCTTAAGCATTATTCCTTGTAATGCTCAGCATCTCCTACCAACTTGTTAACATTATCCACATTTTCTTGCGCATATGCTATGCTTACATATGTTAGGAATTAAGGATCTTCATTCGTGCCTTGCATGACTGTCCTCTCAGTTACAATGAACACATCGGCTTGATAACCAATTTTTAATCTCTTTTCTGATATTCTGACAATGGTTTTCTTGTTTGTGTCGAATAATATCATTTCTAGGATGGCCACTGCATGTTTCTTGGATGGAATGAACGGTACCAATCCAAGCTCTGCAAGAGGAATGTGACCACCTATTATTGTGTCACTTGATGGGAAAGGAGGATATATTGTCTTATCTTGGGTCGTGTCCTAATCCAAACTCTCTCTGTCCTTGTCATATTGTTCCATCTTTCTTGACTCTTTAGTTGCTTACTCAACTTCCTTTCGCAATCTTTCTTCTAATTATTTTTGTAGCCTTTCTTCCTCTTCATGTCGAAGTCGTTCTTCTTCTGCCTTTTGTTGTAATTTATCTTCTTCTACTTTTGAGGCTCTTTGGCTAATTGTTTCTTAGCTTCTTCTACTAACCTTCAGGCATCTTCTTCTCATTTCTTATCATCTTTTTGCTCTTGTTTCTGATGTTCTATGGTGTTGTTGCTACCTTTTCCTCCTGTGGTTGTGATCTTCTTTTTGAACTGCTTATTCAAGGCAGTCATGTTGCAGGAATTTCTGTATACCTCCTCATCTTTGTTAAAATTATGGGAGTACTCAAATTGACTCCTACAAACAGACAGTGTTTTGCAACCTTGTCATAGGTGTCATTCCTATGGAAACTCTTTTCACCAAAGCGAAAACCTCCTAGATCCTTTACAAATTCCGGTGCACTTTCTACCTTTGTAAATCTATAGCTTCCAAAGCAGAATGGTGGTGGTGGGAATACTGCTTTCTTCATGTTGAATAATAAATTTCCAAACCCATCTATAAACAATTGTCTCGTTGCCTCCTTATGGACTACATATTCTATGGTGTATCTTGGAAACAATGATGGAGCTCGGGATCCTCCATACATCCTTAGATAGATTCCCTCCTTGGAAAAATAATAGTCCCTGTACACACATATGAACTCCATGGCACCTTTTGACAAACAATCAGGTTATTTGACAAAGATAAGCTCATACAGAGGCATCAGAAACTCCTCACATATCATCTTGTAGTAACTTGCATATTTGTGAGCCCATAGAATCTGATATGCAGCATATACTGGAGTCTTGGTATGATCCCAATCACAATTGAGATTTGGGAATTGGTGTAAGCATAAGATACATTCAATCAAAAACTATCCCATGTAAAATTCTGACTTTCTTTGAGTGAGGCCTCCTTGTGTAGCAGCTATACAAGATGACAACCTATTTACTACAATATCTTCCCAATTAAAAATGTCTTCCTGCATGGCCACATGGTATATTAACGGGATCCAACTCATCTTGTAGAACTTCCCATTTTCCCAACCAAAGGTTCTATTTAGAATCAGGGCTATGATCCTATAGGGGGTGCATAACCTGGCAGTCTCATACTCGCTAGTGGATTTCTAGCGAAGTTGATTCCCTGATACCATCATCCACTTAGCATATTCAAAGACATCTAAATTCACTCTTTTCACCCATTCATCCGTCATCATAGTCTATGGAGTGGGTAATTTGCAAGACTTAGTTATATATGCAGGGGTGAAAGAAGAAAAGGCTTGTCCTTCGGTGTTGAAAATAATCATAGTATCTGGATTTTTTGGAGGTAGGATCCATCCTATCACCTCAGGACAATGGAAGAGCTCGGGGTGCGTGGCTACCTTTATGATACATGATTTTATTATGTTCACATATAAAGGTATATCTTCTAGACCTGCATCCGGTGCATTCTGGTTTTTTATCATATGGTATATTTGACCCCACTGAAACTCATGTTCATCCCCTGTGACAGCTTTCGTATCTTCATAAATGATCTCCATTCTGGGAAAATATTCCAAGTCTGAGTCCTCCTCGGTGACCTTGGCAATCTTCTTTCCACTCTTATTTGGCATGTTGTGATGTGAGGACTAAAGCTATGACATGACCATTAAAATAAATATTAGTGACACTGTGATCGAAACAACATGCATTCATATCAATAGGATATACTGAAATAAGAAGATATTGTTAAAATTGCAAGATATCAATGAAAAACTCAGATAACAAATCATGTTTTCTTCCAAAAAATAAGAATACATTTAGTGTTCATTATGATAGAGGATAATAAAGATGTATTTACCAGTTCATCCTTGGCCATTCAAAAGTAACTCTGTGATGTAAAGAAAGCTCTCTCAAAAAATGTCCAGTCACTTTCACTTACAACCAGGGTATATATTGGGTTAAAAATTGAATGAAACTTATCAATAGGTGTAGGTGTCATTTTGGGAGAGAGATATCTAGTTCTTTTAAATATTAATTCTTTATGATATATGTTCATTAGGATTTAACACACTAAACAATGAGACCTATTTTCATGTATTTTCTCTAAGGGTAAGAAAACAAACAGAAAAACACGGTAAAGGCTTTGTACTTCAAAGCCAAGCCATATTGGGGAAACCTGAAACCCTAGGTTGAACCTAACAAAAACCATGAAATATTCTTGATCCACAGTCCCATCCCTAAAGGATGCAGTCGAATATCGTCTGAAAGGAAACCCTAGGCTAAAAAATTGAGATGCAGTGGTCCTCTAAGTGTGAATCCACCAACTCTTCCCCTATCACCAAATAAAAAATAAATCAGACAAGGCTCAATCAATGAAACTCGACCTACCGCAACCTCATCAACAAAACCATTGAGGATCGATCAACCCATATCTATGGCTTGAAACACCAAATGAAATGCAGCAGCCAAGGGAATTAAAATCAACCATGGCCTGACTAGCAGGATAGGTATAAAAACATCAATGCCAAGGGTTCTATTGCAACCTAACTAGGGATACCTCTGGCATTTGGCCGGTCAAAAATAAAACCCTATGGGCTAGAGGTTGGCTTTTAAAAATACGGCCACAAATGACAAAGGAGAAAAACCTAACATCGTAACCCTAAATGCCCACAACGTCGTTCTTTCAATCCTTTTCAACACAAAATAACATGAATATAAGTTTTTAGGCCTACCTGGCGAACGTTGGCGAGGGTACGGTGCTTGGCGCAACAAACCGTAGGCTTCAAGTGGCAAAAGCGGACTGGATGCATCTAAAACGAGGAAAATGTAGCAGTCTGTAAAAAACCCTACTGTTCTTATATATATAGAAACATCAATAAATACGGTGGTTGGGTAATAAATGTTGCACAGACGGAAACGTTGTTTTGGCGCCTGAACCTTAAACCCCGTCAGAAGGTTTTAATAAATCCACAAGAAGAATCAATTTATCCGTGATAGTGTCGGTTTGAAACACGGAGTTTAGCCGACACCATCGGTAGGAAATTGTCAAATGCTAGCGAAAAAGAATGTTGAAAACACTCCCAAAAGAGTTTCAAAGAAAATATGTCGGCCAAAAACTCTAAGTTCTTTCAAATGCATCGGCTACAAAACCAGATTTCTACTGACACCGTCGAAAAAAATTGTTGGGATCCTCTGATAAAAACCTTTCGACAACAAGTATTGGCAAAAAATGGTGAGTTTTCTCTTGTAGTGTCAGCTCCAAATCATGAGTTTAGCCGATATTGTTGGCAGGAAAACTTCAAAGGCTTCTGATAAGGACCCATGTCAAGAAGTGTCAGGCGTAAAAGCCGAGTTCTTGCGATAACGTTGGCACTGAATTCTGAGTTTCACCGACACTATTGGCCAAAACTCGCCAAAATTTTTCGATAAAGACTTATGCTGCGCGCAAAAATCAACTAGAAAGAATCATACGGAAAGACTAAGTTCTTCTGACATGTCAGCTCAACTCAATGAGTCCTTCCGACACATTGGAAGAAAAATCTGGGTTTTAACTTAGTGAAAAAATATTTTCATACTCGTTCAAAATAAAAACTAAGTGATGGGATGAAAAATCAAGGGGTAGTACTAGTCTAAGAAATGGAAAAAAATAACTTAAAATTCTAAGGAGGGGCCCTAAAATGTAAAATTTTTGGGGAGGTGGTTGCAGCAGTAACAGGTCCATTATGTTATGTTGTCATCTCATAGGCAGTGAAGATCCCATGTAGCTAATCCATTGTCAAAAGTTTAAGATCATATTTATCTTCTACAATAGATACTCTTTTGTTAGATCTTATTTGTAGAATTCTTAGTACTTTTTCAACTACTTTTTTCTCCTTTATTTCTCCTCCCATACCTTTAATAGAATTGACAATTTCATATACTCTTAGAATATATTCTACAATATTTTCTTCTTCTTTCATCTATAGAATTTCGAACTTCCCTTTGTATGTTTGAATTTTGGATTTTTTTACTTTGGAAGCCCCTTCATAAGCAATTTTTAATTTTTCCCAAGCATGTTTGTCTATCTTTCATTGCATTACTTTAACTAACACTGAATTTGCTATTCCTTTCAATTTTGTATTCAAATATTTTGCATTGGATTCATATCCATCTAGTTCTTCTCTATATATAGGTAGGTTGTTTTGTATTTTATACCCTTTTTCAACGTAACTCCAAATTTTGCATCCAAGAGACATCAGATAGAATCTCATTCTTACACTCCAAAATGCATAATTATTTCCTGTAAATAACGGAGGTTTGTTAGAAGATAACCCTTCTTGATGATCCATAGTGTTTTTTAATAGGATCTTCCTTCCAGTGGTTTAGACTATAGTAAAGGATCTCGCTCTGATACCAATTGTTGGAATATTAGACAATACTTAAGCGGGGGGGGTGAATCAATATTGATTACTTTTAACTATTTAAAACCACTTTTAACTTATTCATTAAAACACGGGATCAACAAGATACACATAACACAACATTTATCATGGAACCCAATTGGGAAAACCAAAAACACTTTCTGTAACTGAAAAGTTATATTTACAATTGTTTTTGTAAGCTACAACTTGTTGGAGATACAAATCCCCAAGTTTTTCAGGTACAACTGAAGGATGATACAACACCGTGGTTTTTTCCTGCTCCAACAGACAAGGATGCTACAATACCCTATTTTCTAGCCACTAGTGGAAGGAGGATACAACCCCGTTGGAGGATTGCAGGATACCCTAGCACCACCCTAGCACCCTAATTTGATCTTTTTCTTCAATTATGTTACTAATTATTCTTCACTTCATTGGTCTCTTTCTTATCTTATTGTTACATTGATCTAGATTGCTAAGACATCTTTCTTCCACTTCAAAATTCTTGTTTGAATACTTCTTTCATCATGTCTTTGAACCAGTGTGACTTTTCATCATTGTGTCCCTTCATTAATACCTTTCACCAATGCATCTCTTCATTATCGAAACATGCCTTTTCATGAGCTTGGTGCAAAACAACCTGAAACCATGTTTTGGAAGACCTATAACTTTGTCTTCAAGCACCTTTTAGGAGATTTAAGACCATGGTCAAATGCACAAATCAACAAGATACATCTCGATGGTATCATATTATTTTTACCATTTACCTACAAAATATGGAGGGAATTTTACTAGGGAAACTTAGACAATTTTTTCAATACTTTGTCAATTTTCAGCAAATTTCCCAAAACAGTCTGAAGCCTCATTTTGGCACACATGTAACTTTTCTTCAAATAAATTTTTAGGGGAACTTATATGATGGTCAGATGCACACATTAACAATCTAAAACCTGATGGTCTCATATAATTTTTATTGGTACCCTACCAAATATGGCAAGCATTTTACTAAGGACACTTAGGAACATTTACCAAAACTGAAATAGTGCAAATCATGCCAGAAAGAACTTTTGGAAGATCAATAACTTTACCTTCAGAGACTGTCTTAACAAACCAATCATATGGTTAGATGAAAAAGACAACAATATAGAGGTCTATATCCTCATAATCATTTAATCCATCAAATACATAAGATGTTGTGTATTTTACAGAGGTCCCTTAGGCATATTAAGAAGAATTTATAATTAATCAAATTTTTAGAGTTTCAGCAAGAGTTTCACCAAGTTGTCATACTTTTACATAATGGTGTCTAATTGTAACAATGAATTCATTAGAGGAATATAACACCATCATCTTAATTTTCAACCTCATGATGCATGCCACATTCCATGTCATCACTTCCTTTGTTGTTCCTTTGTCATTAATGAACTCTAATTTTACTATACTTAGTCAATTTTCAGAGTTGCAGTAAGAGTTTTAGTATGTTGCCATATTTTTACAGAATGGTGTCAAATCGTAAAAATGAATTCATGAGAGCACTACAACATCATCATATGAATTTGCAACATCATCACACATTTCACATCAGCATACATGTCATGTTATTTCTGTTGTCACTAATGAAATCCTTTGACATCAATGGCAACCATACTCAACAGTGACATGACCTAGGAACACTGCATAATTTAGTTTTTTTTAATATTGTATCTTTTTCGTTTACATTTTTTTATGTTTTTTATTTATATTTACGAGAAACGGTGTGTTCCATCTGTTTGGATAGCATTGTTTTCAATGCACCCTATAAAAATTTACTGGGTTCACTGAATCTCAGTGCAAGTCGAACAGATTGAATGCACCACACCAAATTTTTTATTTTTTTTAAATACAGAAAATTAAAGTTTAAATCAAAAAGTTAATCTGTTAAAAAAAATAACTTCCGAGGTAAGGAACAACGTATTTGTTGAATAACCCTTTTGGGAGGCATCCTGACGATGTATGGAAAATATGAATTTTGACCATCGTTTGTCAAAATTCAAACTAACAGCAGCAACCAATACAGGTGATGGATGTGTCCACGTGGACCACAGTGTCAGGGTGTCCAAATGGGTAAGGTTTTTCACTATTCCTCTTGGGAGAAGATGCATCGAATAGTGGTAAAAAAAAAATTTTCCTCGCGGTTTTCTTTTATTAAACCATGTTCCACTGCATTTGAGGTAAATTGCACTAGTGTAGGAGGAAAACCTGATGCACCAGATAATAGGATTTAAAAAAAAGTAACAGGTTTTCTGGTGAATTCTTTAATGTTTACAATCGGTGCATTTGGTAAATACAAACACATTGGTGCATATATACTGTACTGACGCACTATCAAGTGGGGTTTGTAAATGAAATTTGAATGGAATTTGTAATGAAATTATTTTGTAGTGGAATGCGGAGCGTTTATTTATTAAATAGACACCAATGCATTTACGGTTATCATGTGCACCAGTATTATATTTCCTATTAGAAATATAAATTTAAAGCACGATACATTGAGATGTATTAAATGCACCAAGTCATTACACTATAAACGCACTAGTGCATTTAATACATATAAATGCACCGATGAACGGTTTTTAAAATAACTTGAGTTTTCAAATTAAATTTTCATTGGTTTATATTTTTTCTCTATTTCAGTTTGATATTATTTAGGTCTACATTAGTGCGATATAGTCGGTAAGGAACTGGTGCGTTTGTGTGTAAACATACCGATTAAAAAAATATCCACTAAAACCTCTTCTATAAACGGATTTTTATCCTCCTTTTTTATGGGCTTCCACTATAACCTCTAGTATAGGGCCTTTTCCTTGTAGTTTCAAAAATCAATTTATACAAGTTTCTTTCAGGTGAATAGTGATTGTGAGTTTTTTTGTTTTATTGGCTTATGAAGGATACAGCACACAAAACATTATACTAGCGCCAATTGTTGTGACAATGGGCAAGATACTAATAGAATAATAAGATCAACAAGAAAAAGGAGGCCTGTTGAAATCATCCAAGAAATTAAAGAAAAATAAAGGGAAGACATGGTGAATAAGATACATACTTCAATTCCATGCATAACAGATGATACAAGTCTTTTTACAAATTTATGATAGGATAAGCGTAAACATTCAACAGAGGAGCCCTCAATTTCAAGAAAAATTGATGAAGAATCCCATCATGGCCCTCATTGGGATATGTTTCAATTCCAACACTAAGCAAGTTCCAAACAAATATACCACCATTTGAAGATGAACTGGATGAGGAGGAAATACAAGAACTTTTGGCTTATACTGGTTATGCAAATCATGAAATATTAGATTTTAAATCATGAAGAGAATTCTGATGAAGATTAAGTGAATGTTGTTGAGACTGTCCATGAGATCCAACCTATTGTTAAACACACAATTTTTTTTATATTACCCATGAGGATGTGCAACCTCCTCCATCTAGCCACCAACAACGAGATGAAAAACTAGAAGCTCATGTTGAATTGTCACATCCTAGTGATGAAGTGTTCCATACTACAAATGCTACTCCATTACCTCAATTGACCCCAGTTTGTACTACATATATAGGTGGATGAAAGTTTCATTAGTTCTATTAAAGGTGAGTTATCTAAACGTACTATTTCATATCAAACTTGACAAATAATTAATAACTATGTTGATTCAAAATGTGATGCTCACAAATGTAGGTTATTATTATCATTTTTAAAATATAGGTCTTTTATTATTATTAGAAAACAATTAGGAATCAATCTAATAAATAATTATAGCCCAAATAGTCATATTTTTAAAATCCTAACAAATTATTTTAGCAAAATTTGTAAGAAAAGTCATTTTAAGGATCATAACACAGCTCGATGTGTATTGTCACAAGAAATTATAAACAAGAACACAAGAAACCTTGATTCGTTGAAGCCTACATCTAAACTTGTTAAGTTAAATGTTAGGACACTACATAAGTATTGTATTAGAAGAGAACATCTTGACACAATTGGCCAAACCTATTTTTGGGTCTTCATTGGTAGGTTTCTGCATTCTAACAAGAAACTAATTATTGTAGTTAAGGGACTAGTGCAGAGTTTTTGGCATGATAACACTATCCCTTCTTCAAACCAAAAGGATGCACTAAAAATGAATCTCCCCTTTGTTTGAATCCCTGCAATTCAATAAGTAATTTTACTAACAAAATAATAATAGTATAATATTTTTATGAAATTTGAGTTGAAAATAAATTATGATCTTTAAATATGTAAATATTTTTTCTTACTTGAACAAACAACTAGTCCTGGAAAATAATTAATAGTCCAACATAGTGCATAATAAAACTTGAAGGACCTATTTGATGGAGTATGTGATATGTGATGCATTCTTATGTCTTTCCATAACAATTGCATCTCATTAATAAAATGTGCAATATAAACATCCATTTTTTTTACTTGATGTTTTCTTAGAACAATTAGAGGTAGCATACAATGCTCCTCTCTAGCACATATCCATGGGGAAATATTGTATACTATCAATACAACTAGCCAAACACTATAATTTGAGCTTAGAAAAGAGAAATAGCACACTCCATCCATTGCAAGACTAAACCTTATACTATGGGCTTCATCTTTGGATTTTTCCGGCCATTTTCCCTCTATATGTTTCATTGCTTTGGATTCTATCATAATTCACATGAATCCATATTTACTCTTGTTCTTTGCATTCCAGTACATCAATTGTGCAAGTGACTTGCACCAAAACATCGTTGAAATCTAAGTATAACTCACATGTGTCGTAAAACATTATTTGAAACTATAGGACCTTGTACATATGTATGATATCTCNTATATATATATATATATATATATATATATATATATATATATATCATTTTTACATCCATGAGTTTTCTTATATTTAGTACCCAAATTGACAAACAATTGATGTGCTTCTTCACAAGTGGATGACAACACATTTTCTTTAAGGAATATTTTAGTTTTTAGCGGTGTTGGCACAATATTAAACTAACCTAGGTTCACAAAACATCATACCAACAAAATCCAAGGTGATGTCTCACCCAAAGTACCTATGAGAACTATCGGAACCATGTTTTCGTAGTGATGAAGGGTAACCTCACCATACATAACATCAACATGACTAACTATGACATATCAGAGACTGCGATGGATACCCACAGAACTATCCACGACATTAACCATTTTCACAATGATATAAATAATCGGTGCAATAACATTTCATTCATTTATTCATTCGCAGTACTCGTTCATGCATTAAATAACAATAGAAATTCATCACATACATGCATCATACACATTAGAAATCAATATTTAACGTGGAAACCTAATATGGGAAAAACCACATAAGTGTTCATTTATTATCAAGAGTCACAACTTGAACACTTTAATCCTGTGCGCACATCCTACAAACATTTCTCCAAAAATCCATACATCCTGGAGATCAATCTCATACCTCATTACTCTTATTCAAATTAGTCTTTCATGAAAAAATAATCTATACTCTTTTCCTTGATACAAAAAGTGTCTTTTTCTCTCCAAATATATCTAACCCAAAAAATACCAACCTATTACATATTTATAGGCTCTAATGGTCGTTTGACCTCTCATGCCCACTACCTGGTTCCATAAATGTGAGTGGACAAAAACTCTAAATAACTAACCAACCTTTTAGTTGGACTTCATCAAAACATTTGGTCTTCCTCAATCTTCACCTAAAAATTTAGACTTGACCAATTTCTTTACCATTCTGTCGCATCTCCATTCACACTTTGAATTGAACTTCAAAAATAGGTACCCAAACAAACCAAAAACAACCCAGGACCAACATACCCTCAGCACTCACACGTGGATTGTCCCTATCCACTTCAAACAAAAATTGTTGGTGTGTTCAAATTTAACTGAAAGTATTGGTAGACTTTCTTTACTTCCTTGGCTCATCGTTATACATCTTCCTTCATCTTGGAAACTCCCTCAACAATGTATGAAATAATATACTCAGATATTTTCCCTTGATCCAATGCCAATTCCTTCTTAACCTCATCTTATAGTAGACCAATGGTCCCAAAGACCTATTCATCCTATGTCTATAGTTATTCAACCTGGTCAGTTCTTCTTTACTCTTGGATCCTTAGTTTGTTAACCTATAGTTGTATTGTTTTATCCTCGACAACTTTACTTATATTTTCAATTAGTGTCAGATTTTTTAACAAAATCCTCAAGCTATCTAGACTTTGTCCGGCTCCAATGAGTCTAGCGGTAATATCTTGCAGCTCCACATCCTCCAATAAAGATCCCCATGATTGATAGACTTCCTCATACAACTTGGCACAATATTCCTCGTATTTCTTAATGTATTGAAGGACCTCCAAAACTTACATCTTCTGTTGTTCAACCACTTCAGGTGGTGTGCTTAAAACTATATTATCCTCCATCTCCTCAATCTTATGTTGGAATCCAGTGATGACTTCCCCTGACTTCAAAATATTTCCTCAAGGATAATTTCTAAGATGATATTAGCTTTTGGGACTCCTTGGTAGGTGGCTTCAATAGCATATTCCACTCGCTTCCTGTCATGTCGCAGCTTTTCCTTTTGCTACCTATGTTCCACTGACTTGACCTCCATAGTAGTTTCCTAATTTTTGAACTATTGCATATGATCATAGACCAACTGCTCTCTTTCCTTGATTTCTTTATTTG
The DNA here is from genome assembly GCA_001517045.1 of Pseudotsuga menziesii. Taxonomy (NCBI): domain Eukaryota; kingdom Viridiplantae; phylum Streptophyta; class Pinopsida; order Pinales; family Pinaceae; genus Pseudotsuga; species Pseudotsuga menziesii. The sequence goes on along the minus strand of LPNX010641089.1, from coordinate 7,361 downwards.
TTGTATGATTAATATTGTGCAACATAAGCATCACCAAAATAAACATGTTGAACTCGACATACTCCATACCATGTATTGTAGTATTCATTTCATCATTGCCCAAGTTGAGCACTTGGGGTGTTATCTTAACCTTGCAATCCTTCTTCAATGTGGTTACCTCAACAGGCTAATAATCACACAATACATCCTATGACTACATTAATTCTCTCTTACTTACATCGACACAAACTTCCTTCACAACATTGCATAGGACTTTAAGCAGGTTAGTGACACTCTTGAACATCTCTGTATTTTATTCAATTGCTATATGTCTAGTTTCCTCTACGATTTCTTCCATCCTATCGGAAAGGATTTTTTAATCATCATCAATTAAGTTGGTTGTGTAGTGTCTTTGATATATTTTTTCTTCTTCCTTAATTTCTTTTGCAACTCCTTGGATTTTTGCTTATTCCCTAGATCAAAGTTCGTCAATGTAGCGTTCCTCCCTTGGTCATTGTCATGATGTGAGCTTGGTGGCTTGGCTTCATCTTTATTCCCAATTTTATGTACACTAGAGGTATATTCCTGTCACACATTGAATTTGGCAGATATTAGATCATCTACGATAGGTTTCTTCCATTATTCTATCCACTCTCTAATAATGTCGTCGATGGCTTATTCAATCATTCTGAACTCTGTTATTAACCGTTGGTTTTTTGGGTCCCGTCACGATTGAATATAAATGTGGTTGTCCCCCATGGTAAAATTCATTATGTTTCTATAATGCTACATAGTAGGAACTTCCAACCTTGGAATCCTCTCGATGTGATGTCGTAGTCGTTTGGAATGCATATATAACTTGACATTATTTTCTAATTTCCTCTAGTGATTTTCATGAATCCACCATACCATGCCTATATGTGATCTATACCATCATGGAAACCTACTTAGAATGGTAATAATTCTTTTGAATCTCATTCTGGGGTTGTAGAGTGTAATTCTTGGAAAATTCAACCACTAAAAGTATAGTACCATGGGGAAATGTGCCTCTATAAATTCTAAATTTTTCACACTGCCATCGTTCCATGTGGACATGATGAACATGTTGCTATGTCTTGTCAATAAATTCCTTAATGAAATCACTGACAATGTACCTAGTGTCGCAAATGATCTCGACATAAGTTTTGTTTGTAAGTATATATTGAAGGATAATTTAAACATAAATTTAAAGATAAATACTAACCCGAGATGCCACCAATTGTATTTTTTTGCTTTCTTTCTAAGGGACTATTTCATAGTCGATGCATTTGAAACTTTTTTTGTCTATAACCATATTCCCAAATTCATTGTCATCACTCTCATGAATACATTGGATCAATAATTTCATTCCACCACAGTTGGAGCATGTTCCATCTATACAATCTTTTGCATAGTATGTTTTCCCCTCAGGAATATTACACACGATGATTTGTATGAATTCTCTTAATGAAGTCATTGGGATTGTCATAGCGCAATCCTGTACATGGTTAGTATGTAACACACGATGATGTACCGAAATGTTTCATAGTAATATTCATATTCCACATGGTATCTACAAAAACAACTGTTACAAAGAGTATTTATTTTAACATACCGGGGCTTACATTTCTCAAAATATCTTTGCTCCAAGTTCAATTCTCTATGTTCATTCTTGAATTTATCATATAATTATGTTTTTGTTATATCAATAATATCTTTAATATGTCGTTCACAATACTTTGAATCCTTTCTAAGTTTTAATACATCTTCCAGTTTGAACAAGGCCTGGTGTTATCATGCCAAAAACTCTACACTAGTCCCTTTACTGCATCAATTAGCTTCATGTAGCAGCGTGGAAGCCTACCAATAAAGACCTAAAAATCTGTTTGTATGGTTGTGTCAATATGTTCTCTTCTATTAGAATACCTACGGAGGGTGTTTACATTCAAATTAACAAGTTTGGATCTGGGCTTGAGAAAACGAAGGACCCTATTGTTCTTATTTATGATTGCGTGTGACAACACACGACAAGCCACGTTGCATTCCTTTGAATTTGTGTTCTTACCAATTTATCTAAAGGCAACTTATAATATTTTAACTATATCAGAACTTGGTCGATATTTTTTATCATATTTATCCCTAAATTTTTCCTAACAATATTCATACCCCTAGATTTTAAAAATGATAGAAATAATCTACATTTATCTCCATAACATTCAGAATCAAAATATTTATTAAGTATTTGTTGATTTTGATAAGCAATAGTACATTAAGATAGCGTACCTTCAAGGGAATTGAGGATACTTTCATCAACCTGTATACGCTTCGGAGTTATTCGACGTGTAATTTCTAATGGAGGCAAGGGTGTTGGAATTGTACTGTGTAGCACATCACCAAGATGCTCTAGCATTTCAGCACTAGCTAGTTTTCCTTCATTCTCTTCCTGGTAGTTGGAATGACTCTCTAATTTTATCACTTGTATAACCAAAAGAGGTCATGACATTTTGTGTTTCTTCATGAGCTTCATCTTGAGATGGTGACTTATTACCTTGACTTGATGTGGGAATTGAAACATCCCTAGATGAACACCTATGTTTTACTTATTGATTAGTTCCATGGAGTGTTTTTTCATCAAATGTTGTGTAAATTGAGGGCTCCTCTAGTGAATGCTTCCTTTTTCTTGTCATGGATTAATAGGATACACCGTGGTATCCTCTATAATTGGAATTGTATCAGTTTCCAAAGAAAGCCTCTGATTCATCATGCCTACTATTTTATTTTCTTTATCTTCTTCAATGATTTCTTGAGGTATCTTATTCCTTTCTGATTGTCTTCCTCAATTACGTATATTCCTCATAACCACAATGACCAATTCAATATATATTTTCTTTGGTGCTTCTTAATTACAAGCTTGAACAAATGATGAAGATCTTATTTGGTGCTTTTAAATTATAAAGTCATCAATACTTATTCAATTTTCCTCCTCAATTATGTATATTTCCCATCACAACAATGATGAATGAGAAAATTTATCTTTGGTGCTCCTCAATTACAAGCAAATGAAATCTAAATATTGAATTTTTCTCTCTCCAATTAGAAATTGTTCCTCGTGTTGATTTTATTCCATGATTGTATATATTCACCATCACCATGAAATGGTTTTGATGATGAAAAATGTCTTGTGTGATCCTCAATCATAGGCAAATGAATGTTGATGATCTTATCTTTGGTTCTCTTCAATGAGAGATTCTTCAAGCTTGATGATTTTCTTCTTCAATTTTGTTCATATAACCTAACACCACAATGATCATTCATGAAAATTATCCGTAATGTTGCACATCCATAAGAAAATGAATGATAGAAATGGTGTATTATGAATCTTCAAATAGAGATCCGGTGTTCCTCTTCAAAGATATTCGTTGTTACATTTTTTGTTTGTATAATGTAAGAATGACTGTCGAAAAGAGATAGTGCAGTGTTTATAGACTCAAAAAATTTGCACGCATTATTGAGAAGAAAAATGTGCATGCGTCATGGACAAGAAAAATGTGCTCGTGTTATGGAGAACCAAAATAAATGGGTTTGGTGCACGACTAGCGCAACAAATAAAAAAAATAGTTTGCATCATCAAGACTTAGGACCTATAGTAATATTTTAGCATCATCAAGAACAACACCTCAAACAACCATGCCTAACCTCCCAATAATATATATTGTCTTTTTGTTGTAATATGGATACCATTAGGAGGATTTAAGAACTAAGTATGGGTCATAGTCCCTTAACCATGGTTGGGGGAGGAAACTCAATACTTATTCCATAAAGGTAGTTTTTAAGGCTTGAGGTCCATGAAAAAGGCATCAAACCTACACACAAGACCTCCCTATGTGATATTTTGTATCTAAGAGAGAATATGTATTCCATTATGATTCTTTTGGAACTAGGAACAAATCCATAGACATGGTTGAGGGAGGAAACCTAGTCCTTAGCCCCCAAAGGAATCCTATAGACATATAGGGCCAATAATGACACCTCGAACAAACACACATGATCTCTTAATGGTATCCTCAACCTCTATGTTGGGATATGGCCATGATTAGGATATTTGTAGCATGAGGCATGGAGGATAAGGTGCTAATATTGGTTGGCAGAGAAATATTTGATTTTAGGTTGCAAACTAGATTTTAGGGCTCAAGGTCCATGAATGACAACTTGAATCACCATAGATGAATTCTCAATTTGATATTTTTAATTTGAATGGAGATATGGGGACCATTGGGGTTTCTAAGTACTATGTATGTGTCTTGGGGCCTTAGACATAAAAAGGGGAGGAAACCTAGGACTTATCCCCTATAAGATGCTTCTATTCATCTAGAGCCAAGATTGATGTGTTGAACAACCTCAACAGAGACTTACATGCTATCATTTACCTTGGAATGGGGGTACTAGTTCCATTATAACATTTTTAGTACTAATCACAGGTATTAGGCTCCTAAACTTGGGTGGGGGAAAACACTTGGTCCTTATGCCTTAAAGGAGGTTGTTAAACAGGGCCAAAATTGATGCCTCTAACCACCACATGTGACGTTGAAAGGGAACCCTTTGACTCTTAATGGGGATATGGGTGCCATCATAATTTGTTGAGCACTAAGTATGCATATCAAGGTTGTGGCCATGGTCAGGGGTGGAAACGAGGACCTTAGGCCCTAAACAAAGCCTCTAAGAATCCAAGGCTAGGAGGATTCCTTAAACAATCACACATGATAGATCATAGGTATATTTGGATTATGAATATGGATGTTAGTGGAATTAGGTGGTTTTGAGCAGTAGGTATGGGACCTTCGAGACATGACTGAGGGAATATGATCATGCCTTAGGCCATAAAGTAATATTTGAGGCACCCATGTTAATGAAAAATTCCTTGAATCACCACATGGTTTTAAGCAGTAGGTATGGGACCTTTGAGGCATGATTGAGGGAATATGATCATGCATTAGGCCATAAAGAAATATTTGAGGCACCCATGTTAATGAACAATTCATTGAATCACCACACATGACCAACTCTCTATATGCTTGGTCTCCAAGAAAATATGTACATTCCTTTGAGATTTTTTGAGCATTTTATATAGGTATTAAGGACTCAACATGGTCGAGGGAGGAAATCCAAGACTCGACCCCTAAATGGTTTTTTTTGGAATCTAGGTCTAGGCATGTCCCTAACTCAATAGACCTATATGCCTTAATCATTATCCCTCCATGCCTTTGTATTTCTCTTTATCTGTCTATCTCTATGTGTGTGTGTGTTTGTGTCCCTCCCCCCTATCTCTATCTATCTCTATGTGTGTATGTGTGTGTGTCCCTCCCTCACTCCCCCTCTCTCATAATCTCACCTCTCTATTCCTCCATCATTATCCCTCCCTCCATGACTCTCTCTCTCTATCGATCACCCATCCCCCTCTATATCCCACACAATCTATGTGTGTGTGTGTGTTTCCCCCCTCTCTCACACAAACTCCCTCTATCTCTGTCTCTCTCCACCTTATATTTACCTCCCTCACTATTACTCCTTCTATCACTCTCTCCCTCCCTTCTCCCTTAATCACAACCCCTTCATGCCTTTAGCCCTCTCTCCCACCCTCTCTCTCTCTCAACTTGTATCCCTCCGTCCCTATCTCTTTTCCTCAATCTATACCAATATCTCCCCCAACCTATATACCTCCCTCCCTCTCCCACACCATATTTCTCTATCTCTCACCCTCCCTCTCCATGCTTCTCTCTCTCACAACCTCCCTCTCTCTCTATCACTCACTCCTCCACCCTCAACTTTTGATACCATCTCTCTCTCTCTCTATCTCTCTCTCTCTCTCTCTCTCTCTACCTTCTTTGCCTCTCTCTATATATCTCTCTCTCCATATTTCCATCCCCACCTCCCTCCACAAATTTAACTTTCTCCCTCTCCACCTTCTCTTTACATCCCTCACTATATCTCTCCATCACTCTCTCCCTCCCCCTCCTTTACTCCCTAACCCTCCATGCCTT
>LPNX010641054.1:213042-266937 GCA_001517045.1 Pseudotsuga menziesii | reverse complement strand
ATATATAGAAAGAAAATAGCCAGTGCCTTATAATGGAGTCAAAAGATAATCAATGTACTTTCATGTGCTTGGAGTGATTGTTTTACAACTGCCTCTTGGTACGTTTTAAGTTAATGTGAAATATGAGTTGATTAAAATTAGGCAAACGGGTGGACTCTAGATATACTTGAGAGTACTTGGAGTGTGTCCAAAACTAAACCTTCACGGCTACCCGCAAGGAATATGTGGGCTGAATGGAGTCTCTGAGCCTATTGTTCATAATGCACCCGCAGGTGTAACAGAGATTAGTGCCCCGAGGTCACTTTTCAGGAGTTCCCGCTTCCTTTGGGTATTTTGCCACTGTAATGGTTTGATCGAGGTGTTGGATTTTCACCTGATGGTTTGTCAATTTGGGAGAGTGAATCCTAATTATTCTAGTCAGTCAAGTGATTTTGATGCATCTTGAATGATCAGACAAACCGCAGCCAAGTGCAGACCATACACACTAGAGTCTTGTCAATTTTAGTAAATTTTAAGATAGGTGTTCTTGTTAAAAAGAAAACCCTCCAGGAACCTCTTTCGATCGAAGTGGATCTCAATCGGGGAATCAAGGAGGGGTTAATTTTATTATAACTAATGAAATAGTTGATGAAAAAGAAAACAAATATACATAATGCCGATTTTCTAATTAGTCTTACCACGCATCTCTTTCCCCTTTCGGGTCAATTGGGAAGTCGTGGGATAAGTATTAAAATTACTTTGAAACCTCAGATATGGAATATGGAAATGATTATAAATCAAAGTAAAATACCCTACATATTAGAACTACGCTAGATTAAAAAAGGATAAACAAAAAGAAAACAAAAGACACGGATGCAAATCCCCCCAAGGGGGATGGTAAATAGGCTCGAAAGAGCCTATTCGGAAAGATGCTTTGTTTTTATTAGCAGCAATTTACAATATCAAAAAATTTAAATTGATGCACTTTGGTCCTTGTTATCTGGGATCCAAAGGCTTACAACAAGCTTGTAACAAGCTAAAATCAAAACACGGTGGTAGGGGAAGCTTCCGGGAAGCTCTGGTTCGTCCAAGAGTTGGAAAATGGGCAGAGTCTCCTTCTATTTTTGTTATACCTGCTAAAAAATAGTGAGCAATTAGAATCAAATGTGCCCAAACACAGTTTAAAAGTGTTTTGGGTCACCAAGCTAGTTACCAAAAAAAACTAAGTAAAAAATTATTAAAAGGGGCTAATCTAGTCTTGCAAAAGGAACCAAGGAAAGCAAGCTTTCCTTCGGATCTTGGCTTTCTGTTTGGGAAGCCAATGAGATATGCAATTTTATTGCAGAATTTAAATCTTTAAAGAATGAAAAAAGAAACTACCTTATGAGCAACTTTTAGATCTATGCTTTAGCTACTTGCAAAAAAGGAAATTCCTACACCTAGATCTATCTTTATGAAATTACAGATATAAGCAACAAGACTCTTATGAACTAGATCTAACAATATATATTCAATTCTTAGAACTAGATCTGATCATAAGAGGAAGAGACAGGTAACCGGAAGATTGATTTTAATAGAAAGGAGGAAGAGAAGGGGAAAGGCCCATTGTTGGATGGATCTGCAATGGAAACTTGTTAGTGGAAGATAGAGGGGCAATACCTTCACAAAGTTTTTGGATGTACAGTGGGGTCAAACTAGATCCATAGCTCATCAAATCCTTGCTCCCTGAAAGCTAAACACACAATCCTGCATGAAACCTCATGAGATCTGGATATATATATGAAAAAGAGACCAGAATTACATGCAGATAAACTTATTAAACATGTATAATCTATATCTTCAAACATATATGATATGAGATATAGAAAAAACAAGTAACCTTACTTTCCCAACTATACTCCTATTGATTCAGCTGAATCGTTCAAGATAGATAGGGTTCAGATGCAGAAATTGAGAGAAAATCCAACAACATCAATAGCCGTAAGACAATGCTTAATCCACACACATGAGAGCATTACACCATTTGGCCTCCAAATATTATTTATTCCAACAATCAAAATATTACAACAATATTACAATAGCAAGCCCTTCAATCCAACTCTAACTAGCTTGGAAGAGGCAGCTTGTGCTTTTATTTATACAAAAACCAGGAGATCCATCCCAGGGGGCGCAAATACCAAGGAGACAGATCATTGCAGCTGAGGGAGAGTCCATCAATGCTGATCTAAAGATGAACTGAGCCTACTTGTCAACCGGGGGGCTGATTTAGCTGACACATCAACCCATAAACAGACACATTAGTCCACAAAGCTTCCAGGAGAGCCCACACATGTGGAGGAGAGAGAGAGGGCACAATTCCCCATAAAGGTTGTTGAAGATCAAATCTGGATCTGATTTCATCACCTCCTTCAGTCAAGGATTTGTCAGATCCAATCAATCTGGTTCAGATCTAACTGATTTCAATCAAATCGGCTGGGAATCCCCTGATCTAGGATTCTAGATTTGCTCCATTATTCATCAATTTATTAATTAAAATAATCAATAATTGATTTTTTGGGGATTTCTGACCTGAGTGATGGAAAATCACTCAAAACTAGGAAATAGTGGGTCCATGGGTTTACATGGTGCTCTTAGCTTGAAAGTGAGCACCTACATGACTGAAACTAATTATTTGGCCCACTTTTATTACAAAATCAAATTTTCCAATTAAACTATTAAAAAATAGCCTAAGTTTTTTGGAAAAAATAAATTTTAATAAAAAACACTGAATTTTTTTTTTTAAATTGAAAAATTGAAAAAACTTAGGGGGACTTAGACATGTTCATATGACTCGACCATGATTCCTAGCATGTTTATACATTGACACATAGACTCCAATAACCTCAATAGGCCTAAATTCCAAGCCGACGACCCCAACTTTGGAGGTATGGAGTGAAAAACTCAGAAATTATTAGTCGTTTATTCAACAACCAATAATAACCAAGGGAAAAAACACCCTGGGCTGATGGGATTGACAAATAAAGTCTAAGAGACCGAGTATTTTACAGAAACTATCATGCTAGAAAATTTATTAAAATTCCCCCATGGGGTATGAACATGTGATATAGTATGTCAAAGCTCCCCGGAAGAAAGACTAAAATTTCTCTGAAGTTCGAACAAGTTATCCTTGTCCGGTTCACCAGGCTCACTTGATAAAAAACCACTAAGTACAACTTAGGTGGTAACAGGTGGAAGCTCTGAGATTTAGAATAAGGGGGATAATAAATGATGTTTAGAAATTATAAGGGGATAAATATTTAATAATTGATCTTATTAAATAAATACAAGAGAAAATGGAAGTGGCAATAGAGCGTGAAGACACATGGAGACTATGGGGCCCACACTAGTTAGAATTCCTATGTTAAATGGTATCTTTCTCTTGCAAATGTGAATATATGGGAAGTATAATGTTTTTGTTTGGATTATAATGTTAATATACTTGTCCATATACTTCATAGGTCTAATTTTGGATGAATTGTAACTCACATGGGAGAGGAAGAGCCAAATGGGAGTTTCATGGACACTTGGCTAGATTCCCCTTACATTTATGACAGCTATGACACCAATGATGGAGATTCTATGACAGTTATGAACCAAGTCAGATCTGAAGCCTGACATACTGACATACTGACATGTCATGCCTGAATAGAGCATCTTGGAGGTCGAATTTGGGAGTTGGAGAAGGCCAAGAGGCTCCTACTCAAATTTGGGAGAAGATGGAAGGTGAAGAGAGAGGCCACATGGCATAGCATGACCAGCCACACCAAATCGAATTTGATTTGGTTTATGGATGGATTTGGAACCTTAGAATACCAATAATTTTTAAAAAATACAGGGATCATCCATGAGAAGAAGCTTTTGCTCATTTGTGAATTGTGAGAGCTAGTGGATGACTAGTTTTCTTGCTTAAGCCAATTTCGAGGGTGAAAGATTCCCATCCTAGTTGGTGTTTGGAAAGTCCACTCTAGTATTTCATGGAGCTTTAATGGATTCTTATTTTCAAGTTTAAGCTATAGTAAATGATGTGGATTCTTCTATTGCAGCACTCTCTCTCAACTATTTCCAGTTTTCACACCATATTCATGCCAATGGAGGGATTGCGCTTTGGGTGAGCTATTGATATATTTGGGGAATATTATAATTATAATTATCTTCTTTTCTGATTTATATTCTCTGTATTTCATGTTTAGAATACTCCCAGGTCGAAATACCCAAAAGAATTCATGTAAAAAAGTTGAACAATGAAGAAATAGTGTCAAAATTGTGACTTGGGAGTTGTTTTGGAAAGAGTCATAACAATCTGTATAAAATGAACCATGATGCATATGAGACTTTGAAAAGGTCCCTTACACATACCCATCCTATTTTCATAAATTCAAGTGAATTTGGGATCATTTTTTAAGCCATTTCCGGCAATTACCCAGGGGGGAATTGGAGCCCCAATTTGCTAGTAAAGACTCCTACTTTGAACAGAACATTAAACAAGTTTGCAGAATTAATTCAGAGTTCAAAAAACATACATGAGCATGATATTTAATTTATATTATCAATAATTTACCTTCATATAAAATTTGGAATCATTTGGGTCAATTTGGAGGTCTAGGCATCAAAACCAGTCAAGAGCCAAAATTGTGAAAAAATTGGAAAATTGGGCATTTTAATAAAATTCCAAAAAGGGGACATTACAGTAGGTAAGTGATAAAAATTTTCCTACCTCCATTAAATCATGCAAATTAGTGCTAGGATGATTGAGAGTGAACTAACTAATGGGAATCAGAAAATAATTGAACATAATTGACTACCGACTAGGGCCAACTAATGGAGACTGTTGGTGGCACTTATAGTGTGTTCCTAAATTATAGGTATTTGTCCCTAGAGATCCTAAACACTTTCATATAGGTAGATTGAGTGGTAGGTTTCCCCAAAGTGAGTCCCCCATGCACTAGTGAAGTGGTAATGGCCTCCAAAGCTAGGAAAATACAAATAGACTATGGTGGTCAAGGGAAGATTTATTAAAATCCTAAAACCCCACCTTAATCCAATCTTGACAACCTAGGACCTAGAAACTAACACCAAAGGTCACCAATACATTCTAAATGTAAAAATGATTGATTAACAAACAAGGGAAATGGGGAAAACCTCATGGGACGCCCCCCCCTCAAAATAAGGAGGAAAAAACAAGATCAAGCTCTCATACTAAGAGAAAAAATTCTTCGTGAGTAAAAACTTGTGAAAATATTTCTACAATCCGCATCTTTATGGAGCAATAATGTAGTGTGATGGTTCTTGTGTGCACTACTTTCCTACTACTATGCATGTGAAGCACTCCACCTTCTTCCAATATGATGGAAGATAGGAGAATAAATGTTTGCTTTGTGTCTTCTTTCTAGAGGAAGAGTGACATGATCCAATTTTTTCTTCAGTGAGAAGAATTGTTGATCAGACCTTACCATCATGTAGCATCTCTCTGGGATTTTGTAGCACCTCTTTGAAAGTAGTGAATTTTCTTGACATAGCGCAAGGTTGTCTTTTTGAAATATATATCTTGTTCTCCTCATTTCCAATGAATATCCATTCATGTTCCAAGCTACCTCAATAACATTTTGATCCCATTTAGGAATAGGATTGGGATTAGGGATTAGATCTAGATCTAGATCCGATTGGACTTCATCTTCAATTCAATAAACTGATTCAACTTGATCCTCTACTTTGGATTATGAATCTGAAACATTAATGGAAACATTATCAATGCAAAATTTTTAGGTAGGATGAATTTACCTTCCCTTTCAAATGGAAGTTGAGATGGCATTAGATATAAGTATGGTAGAAAGTGTAAGAATTCATGTCTTGAAGGCATGGTTTGCAACACCTTTTGCTATAATCTTCCCAGTTGAGATATCTGAGATCTCCACTGAGTCGGGACTAAATACCACTCACTTTGGTTAGCATGTATGATCCATATGGTATACATACAACAAATTTGCTGCTAAGGAGGCCACATAGAGTACATTCTTGAACGCTACATGCTATAACTTGATTGAAACCTTTCCTTCAGCTTGGATTTGAGTGTCATATTTCATGTGAAAACTTGTACCATTAGTTAGTTGTAACGAAGAGAATGATTCTTTGGATGAAACCATGTGATGGAGAATCCTAAATCAATGAGGAAGGCATGTGATTTTGAAAAACCAGTCTTCAGTGCATGGAATTTCTCATCATGATATTCAGTCTTGTCTCCAGGGTTAGCCTTCCTTGCACCTTTAGGGAGGGAAATATTGTGTTGCTCCAAGATTTTCAACTTTTATTTTATGGTCTTATTCATACAATATTTCTCTGTATGGTTTCCTTTATTACAATAGGACCACTTTCCCTTGTCAAACATTTGATGTTTTTCCTTCTTATTTCCTGAGGCTTCATCTGTTGGATCAAACTCTTTCTCAGGTTTGAATTCATTGTTCCTTTTTTCTTTTCCTTTCTGCTTCCTCCTTTCTTATGCATTCTTTGTCTCACCATCCAAGAGAGATTGATTTAGAGAGGATACAAGGGTTCCCATCTGTATCATATTGTCTTGTTCCTGTATGAGAGACTCTGTGAAGGCATTAAGGGATGGCATTCACTAATTAGGAGTAGTCAGTCTCCTAGAGTGAAAGGTAGATACGAACACTGAAAATTCTAATCCAAGTTTTTTTATAATTGAGAGCACCAATTACTAATCCTTCTTTTGAATCCCACATTGCTTGCATTTCATGACAAATGATTTGAATTTTGAAGTTCCTACAATGTAGTGATATCAAATCATTATCCATGATATGTCCCCTCAGCTCATCCAGTTTTTGAAATAAGGATTCAATTCCCCCCCATACTTATTTTGGAGTTATCATAGCATTAATATGAAAGAGTAAACCTCTAGAGATGTGGATGCACAAGAAGCCAAATGCTTCATCAAGCTTGTTTAGATACTTCGATTTTTCAATAAGTTGTTGGGGTTCAACCTCTCTTCCCATGGTGATCCTATATAGACCCTTGTTGTGCAATACAATCTGCATATCATCCATCCAATTAATATAGTTGAAGGGTGTGAGGATTTTGGGTGTCAAAGCTACTGAATTATACATCTTATAGCTTAAAAAACAACTAATTATTCAAAAAATTGTTTGAATGTACTTGCAAAAACACTATAAAACACTTCAGTTCACAATCAAACCAATTCAAGAACTTTGCACTTCGACATGTGCACTTTCTATAGGTGCATCAAACATGGATAGACTTATCTCGACAGAATCCAGAGGGAGCAAGGCAAGAATACTAGGATTTATGTGGAACCCAATTTTTTCTGGTGCATCAATGGAAGTGTCCAAGGTTTGAAGCTGGTATGGATACCTGCTCTAATACCATGTTAAATTTAATGAAGCATGGGATTTCCAGACTTGGATGAATTCAATTAGAAAAGAAGGTTGTAGAAGAGAGAGAAGAATTTAGTAGACACTGATCAACTACTCGTGGTGAAATTGCACACACATGGAGACAAAATTGGAAGAATATCTACATCCATTAATTATTATATTTTATGCAATACAATGGTGTTACAAATAGGATAATTCAAATACAAAATATAGGATTCGAATCTACCAACCTTAACCAACTCCGGAGCAAACTTGGTGTGGGAAAATCAACACCGGAGCTCACTAATGCAACTCTAGATCTTTGAATGAGTTCACAACCAGATAACCGATGTAGGTAGGTGATAAAATGTGCCCCACCTCCCTTAAATCATGTAAACTAGCACTAGGATGACCGAGAGTGAACCAACTGATGGGAATCGGAGAACCAACTAATGGGAATTGGAGCATAACTAAACATAACTGAATGTCGACTAGGCTCAACTGCTGGAGACTGCTGGTGGCACTCAAAGCATGTTCCTAAATTATAGGGATTGGTCCTTGAGGCTCCTAAACTCATGCATACAAGTGCATTGAGTGGTAGGTGTCCCCTAGGTGAGTCCCTAATGTACCAGTAAAGTGGCAATGCCCTCCTAATCTAGGAGAAGACAAATAGACTATGGTGGTCAAGGGAGGATTAATTAATAATCCTAACATCCCCTGAGGTACCTAGGAAAAGAAACTAAGGTAACCTACATATAACCAATTCTCAAGAGGAAAGTCACAGGCGGTATCCATTGTATGGGAAAGGTAACTAAGCCCGAAGCTGAAAAACACCAAAGATACCTCAAAATCCCCTTGTCAGCACCTGTCCAGAAAATTTGAAGATTTTTACAGATGCATCCACACTAATTCCTGTGCAAAAGGATAAGCCATTGAAAATGATAGGTAAGTTCGAAAATTTCCTATGTCATATAACCTGAGTAAGTGCTGAGCAGGTTTTGAAGGATCTGTTCCTAGTTGAAAGTGAAGATAACAGTAAAAAATCCTTAGGCACAACCTTGGAAATGAGCGTGGTATGAAAAATCCAACCAAAGATAATCCTTGGAGAGAATAGATGGTGGAAATATGAGTAGCAAAGTGATCTGACGCTCTGGAAGAATCCCACAGAAGAGGGGTCAAAGGCAAGAGGAGATCCACCTCCGATCCCAGATCAATGGTTAGGAAGAAATATGAGATAAATCAATGGTCCAGCAAAAAGGTGGAAGCAAAAAAGGAAAATATTTGGTTGTGAAAGTTGGTAAACCAAAATTGCGCTTTTCGTAGTCCAAGATCCGATAGTCAAGGATGGCGCTGAGATAAATCAACGATCCAGGAAAAAGCGGGAAGTGAAAAGGAGGAAGCAGAAAAGGAGAAAATCCGACCATAAAAAGTTGAAATGCCACTTTCTGTTTTTCTCCAGCCCATAACGTGTTTGATCACAGATAAACAACTTAGAACACTTCTACATTTTTATCCTCAGATCAACGGCTCGGAAAGGAGAAAAAAGGCGGAAGCGAAAATACATAAATTTGGTTATGAAAATTTGGAATCCCACTTTCTGCTTTCCTCCAGCCAGTAAGAACGATGGTTTAGAGAGATTCTACATAGATCAATGGCTTGAAAAGGAGCATAAAGTCGGAATTCAAAAAATCAAAGTTGAGCATTGTGAAAGCACAAATCCCGCTTTCTACTTTTCGATAGCCCGCAACTTGATCTCAGATCAACGACCAAGAAATTTTATGTCTAAGATAAACTTTGGGGAAAAGGGAAACATGTGCACGGGGTAAGTATATTTCCTGATCGATGAAGTATGGTAGGCCCAACAAGACTTTACGATGAATATCGAGGTGGATTTTAGATCCACGGTCTAGAATGATTTTGTTGGGGGAAAATGCAGGGTTAGAAGAGATGTTATCAACAGGCGAAAATGGTTAAATTGTAGGTAGAATCAGTTGTCAGATGGATTGATTTAGATAGATCAATGGTGCATAGAGATTTTGCTGAGAAAACATGTAAGGAGAAATGAAATTTCTGGATTGAAAAAATCTTGTACACCCCGCAGGTTTCGATGGCTGATATTTGATGATGTTGAAGATCAACGGCTGGAGTGGATTTTTCTTATAGAACATGCACATGAGAATTCATTCCTAATATCAACAGAATTCGATAGAGGGCACAAGATTCAATAGATACAATTAGAACTTGATGAAGATCTACGATCGAATATTATTCCACTGATACAACTAGCACAGGAAAATAAATTTCTCAACCCATCGAAATTGGGTAGACCCTGCAGCTTTCAACGGCCTAGATCAACAACCGATAAATATCCACGGCGGAGGTGGATTCTGCTGCCAGAACTAGCATAGACAAAAAAAAAATTACATCTACGAAATTTGGTAGACCTTGTAGCTTGCAACAACCCAGATCAACGACCGATCAAGATCAACGGATGGGAAAAATTCCACTAGTTCAATGTGTTGTTGGTTTCATTTTCCAGAAGTCAGCGGAATTTTACAGAGTGTGTAAGTAAATACACATGTAGGTGCATCCGAGTGTTTTCCAAATAGATCAATGGTCCAAAACAATTTCGCTGGTTGAAGATGCAGGGATGAATCAAACAGTTGCAGGTGGCTTGAAGATCCTTTGAACAGTCGTTTTCATCAAGAAGACCTGAGTCCTAGGTGTCAAATTTTCCTTTTTGATCCACCATGTGCATCCCAACGTGATTTCCTAATTTGTTTTGTGATCATGGAGAATTTTCCAGATTAGAATTTGTTAGGATTTTATGTGTGTGTATTGATTCCCGTATCTAAACTAATTTTGGCTCTATTTCGAGGTTAGGATCGGCAGCTTAATACTCTATAAGTATAGCCTTAAGAGAGGAACAAAGGGTTCAACATTCATTTTGAAGCCTCTATGCTTGGTTTTGTAGCTACGGTAACTTTTCTTGGGAGCATTAATGCAAAGTATGTTGAGTTTCTGAGATTCATCATGGTGTTCACTGCTAAGTCTGTTTTCCCTTATTTGTTCCATTTTCATGTATGTGTAGTTTCTGCTAATGCATTTCTAGTTGTATGCGAGGAATTCATTCTCTGTTAAGCACTCCTTGCATCAAATAATGTGTCTGTTATGTGTTCATGGTAAATTTATTGGAATTCATCCTCTATTAGATCCTCCATTTCAGTTATCAACCTTCACTATTTCTTCTTCTAAAGGTGTTTCAGGAGATTCATCCATAGATAGGTTCCTCCTGTCTCATTGGGATTCTTCTCATTTCCCCCTGTCATCTCTCAAAGATATTTTACTAAATACTAACACCTATTTTGCCTCAGAATATGAAGGTGATCACTGGTCATTATTTGTTATAAATTCCTTGAATGTTTCAGGTTTTGACTCCATTTCCCAATGGTATTTAATATATGTCTATATTACACTCTTTAAAATCCAAAGAGAGATCCCTCTCTGATGGTATAGGATAGAATATAGTCTAAATATTGGTTTGAAATGGTTACCCCAGTGATTCTCCTACCACAACCATAGGAAAATTATTGGATGATAACATTTTGGCACCGTTGTCGGGGAATAATCACTATTATCTCCTTGGGGAAACGAAAATTAGTTCTACAACCTAGTTGAGCAGTTGGTCATAGACACATATTGGTTGTATATGATCTAGCAACTCCACTCAAAGTTTTTGGAAGGTGACTCCATTAGGAAATACTGACTACCATACTGGGGAACGAGGGTTCAATTATTCCATGGGTATGAGCTACAGAGTTTTATATTTGATTGTTGATGGTGAACAGTGATCAAAGATCAAGAAAGTTGTGTATATTTCACTCAATGAATCCAGCTACAAATAATATAGTCTTCATAATGTTCTATGGAAGCTCCACTGTCTAAGGGTTGCAAAGTGTGAGGAGATGATTCAATTTCTTTATCACCAAGATGAGTTCTATAGCTGTAAGGTATGCTCCTATGAATCGTGGTCACATTCTTGGTTTTCCAAATCGAATACCTAATATATATTGGAAAACATATCTTCCAAGATTCAAATATCAAAATGGGGATGATGCTGCCATTCATTTGTTTAGATTTCATAAGAATATACATAAGCTGGGAGTTGAATTGCATGAGGATTCTTTTATGACAATTTTCATGGTTAGTTTAGAAGGAAATGCAAGGTCATGGTATGAGGGATTTCCAGCAGAGAGTTTATACCTCCTTAGAGACTTTCATACAGTATTTCATGACCATTTTAAAGATCAATATCCTTCTTTGCTACTAATTCAAGATGGTTGCACGCATGATAAAGGGTTCATTGAAAAATTGAAAGACATATACGGTGATCATCAGTACATGGATGAAAAAATTTTAGATTTTTTACATGAATACTAATTTCAAAAAGAAAGACAAACCAATTACCATGATATTCAAGAAAATTCCCAGCAGTTGGTAATGTCTTCCTTGACTAAAATTGACATAAGCCAAAGCTTTGATTCAGCCAGTTACTTCTATTTCCATGAAGCTACTAATAGTTCACAGAATTCTTGTGAATCTTTGTGTGACCAAGAAGGAAGTTGGGACTATCACTCAGATTTTTCGTTATATCATTCAGCTTCTTAAATTTTGTTACAAGATGAGGCTTCCCTCGTTCACTCAGTAGTTACCGTTTTGCGGCAGCAATTTCTTCAAAGTTATAATGCTTTTGTGGCTGATTAAATAGAAAATTCTAACTCTAGAAAATTTTATTCTGATAGTCCTTCCATATGTTCATTTTATAAAATTTTGAATGAAGAGGAATCAGACCTTATTAAATTAGAGTTGGAAGAAAGGTATGGACAAGAAGATTCGGTGCTACATTTCAATCCTTTTGTTTGTGAGAAGAAACATGATCATCCTAGTGATGGAAAGGAGGAGTGTTGTAATGTTTTTTATGAAGATTGCAATCAGCATGCTGAAAATAACTGTTTGCCACTATGTTTTTCCTCATTTGAATATCTGAAGCAAAGATTAAGAGCCTCTAAGCAAACACAGAAACTTGAGGATATGGAATTTTCATACGTAGATAATGAAAAGGGAAAGCAGTCATGCAATCAATCCTAGCCTATGAGGAAAACAACATTTTTCCATGAGGGGTTAAATCACAAAGAAGAAGATGGGAAGGGTGAACAACTAGAATCTCCTTTGCATTCCAATCCTCATTTTTATGAGTAGAAATATGGTCAACCTAGTAATGTACAAGAAGAGATTCATACTAATTTTCTTTATGAATATGAATGTAAGGATTGATACTTGGTTAATGCACCTCGAGAACCAACAAACTACAATAATATATTGGATCACCTAGAAGAAGAGGAGGATTCCAAATGGGATATTTCTTTATGTTTTTCAAATTCAAAAATTATTTTGCTTGATTCTATTGAAGAACACGATGACATTTCCTTTGAAACACTTGGAAGGAATCAGGTTTTAAATTCTGATATTTTAGATGAAGAAGTTGAGGTCTCATTTGAAAATTGTCATGAACACATTTTTCAAGATTCCTTTGAAGAGTAGTTTGGTAGGGTGCTAAAGGAGTTACAGTTGGGGCAGCCATGTCATGGAAAACAAATAACATAAAAGTTTTAAGGTTGTGATGATCCAGTAGATTAATATGTGGAGAATATTTGCAGTGGGAATGGTGGGTTATGTGTGTGTAGTAAATATTAGGTCTTCTATCATACCCTTTTGCCATTAAGTTCTTCCTTTTTGATTCAGATCAAACATGATGAAGAAGCTCAATCATTAGATCAATTGCTTGGTTGGATTCATTGGAAGTCAGAATGTACTTGACTGGGAATTGTTGCTCAGTAAATAGGGTAGGTAGGTGTCAATAAGCTCGATATGGAGAGCATTTATTTAGCAATTTTTCAGTTTATTTTCAGTATCAATTCAGTTTTTTTTTTTAGAGCATGTTGAGGATTTCAGGAAAGCTTGGAACCATCCCAATGGATCAGGAACTTGTTCTATGGGGTTCTTTTCTTTCTCACAGGGAGGATAGCATCCCCAATTTGAAGTCGTTGTTAGCACATGTGCCAAAATTTGAATATTTTTATAGATCCATCCACACTAATTCCTCTACAAAAGGATAATCCAGTGAAAACTATGGGTAAGGTCGAAAATTTCCCATGTCATATAACCTAAGTAAGTGTTGAGTAGGTTCTGAAGGATTCGTTCCAGGTCGAAAGTGAAGGAAAAAGTAAAAAATCCTTAGGCATGACTTTGGAAATGAGCCTGGTATGAAAAATGCAATAAAGGATAAGTCTTGGAAAGAATAGATGGTGGAGATTTGAGACACAAATTGATTTGACGCTCCAAAAGAATCTCGTAGAAGAAAGATCAAAGACAGGACGAGATCCACCTACGATCCTAGATCAACAGTCAGGATGAAATCTGAGATAAAACAAGGGTGATAAAAAAGGTAGAAGTGGAAAAGGAAAACATTTGGTTGTGAAAGTTGGTAAACCCAAATTCTGTTTTCCGTAGTCTAAGATCCGACGGTCAAGGATGGCGCCAGCATAAATCAACAGTCCAAAAAAAAGAGGGAAGTAAAAAGGTGAAAGTGGAAAAGACGAAAATCTGGCCATAAAAAGTTGAAAGCCGGCTTTTTGTTTTCCGCTAGCCCATAACGCGTCCCCACTTTGATCATATATCAACGGTTCAGAATGCTTCCACATTTTTAACCTCATATCAATGAATCAGAAAGGAACGAAAATAAAAAAAATTGGTTATGAAAAGTTTGAATATCATTCTTCACTTTCTGCCATCCTGTAAGATCGATGGTTCAAATATCTTCCATACAGATCAATGGCCTGGAAGGGAGCGGAAAGGCGAAATCAGAAAAATCAAAATTGATAATTGTGAAAGTAGAAATCCTGCTTTTCGCTTTTCGAAAGCCCGCAGCTTGATCTTAGATCAACAACTGAGAAATTTTCTATCTAAGATCAATGGTGCGAAAAAGGGAAACATACGCACAGGGTAAGTATATTTCCTAATCAGCAAAGTCTGGTAGGCCCAACAAGATTTGATGGTGAAGATTGAGGTGGATTTTAGATCCATAGTCCAGAATGATTTCGCTGGGGGAAGATGTAGGGTTAGAAGATATTTTATTATTGATGGAAAAGGGTTAACTTGTAGGTAGAATCGGCCATCGGATGGATTGAGGTAGATAGATGAATGGTGCATAGAGGTTTCGCTGAGCAGACATGCAAGGAGAAATTAATTTTACAGATTTGCAAAATCGTGTACACACCGTAGGTTTTGACGATTGAGATTTGATGATGTTGAAGATCAATAAATGGAGTTGATTTCGTTGATAGAACATGCACGCGATAATTCATTCCTTAGATTAGCACAAATTGGTAGAGGGCGTAAGATTCAATGGCTACGATCAGATCCTGGTGAATATCTACAGTCGAAGATTATTCCGCTAATGCAACTAGCAGAGGAAAATAAGTTTCTCAACCCAACAGAACTGGGTAGACCCACAAATTTCGACGACCCAGATCAAATACCGATAAAAATCCACGACGGAGGTGGATTTCACTGCCAGAACTAGCACAAACAAACAAAATTTTTAGATCTACGGAATTTGGTAGACCCTGCAGCTTGCAACAACCCAAATCAATGAATGATCAAGATCAACGAAGGGAAAAAATTCCACTAGTTCAAATTTTTGTTGGTTTAATTTTCTAGAACTCAACAGAATTTTACAGAGTGTGCAAGTCAATACACATGTAGGTGTATCCAATTGTTTTCAAAATAGATCAACGGTCCAAAACAATTTCGCTTGTTGAAGATGTAGGGATGAATCAAACTGTTGCAGGCCACTCGAAGATCCTATAAATAGTTGTTTTCATCAAGAAAGCATGATTCCCAGGTTTCAAATTTTCCTTTTTGATCCACCACGCGCATCCCAACCTGATTTCTTGATTTGTTTTATGATCATGGTGAATCTTCTAGATCAGAATTTGTTAGGATTTTATGTGTGTGGGTTGATTCCCATATCAGAACTGATTTTAGCTATGTTTCAAGGTTGGTCTAGAGCTCTTAGTACTTTATAAATATATCCTCAAGATAGGAAAAAAATATTCAACATTCATTTTGAAGCCTCTGTAATTGGTTTTGTAACTCTGCAACTTTTCTTGGGAGCATTAATGCAAAGTATGCCCTAAGTGTCTGATATTCATCATAGTGTTCATTGTTCAGTCTGGTTTCCCTTGTTCGTTTCATTTTCATGTATGTGTAGTTTATGCTAATGTGTTTCTATTTGTATGCAAGGAATTTGTTCTTTGTTAAGCTCTCCTTGCATCAGATAACGTGTTTTTTATGTGTTCATGGTAAATGTCTTGGAATTCATCCTATGTTAGATGCTCCATTTTAGTTATCATCCTTTCTTGTTTCTTTTGCTAAAGGTGTTTTTGGAGATTCATCCATAGATAGGTGCCTCCTATCTCATTGGGCTTCTTCTCATCCCCCCCTACCATCTCTTAAAGATATTTTGCTGAATACTAACACCTTTTTTTCCTCAAACTAAGAAGGTTATCACTGGTCATTATTTGTTGTAAAGTCCTTGAATTTTTCGAGTTTTGACTCCATTTCCCAATGGTTTTTAATTTTTTTCTCTCTTACACTCTTTAAAATCCAAACAACCCTCCCACTCAGAAATATAGCCTTTTCAAAGCTTGATTAAATATATATGTGTATGTAACTGACCCTATGATAAAGAGAGAGCCCTCTCTGACTGATAACACCTCCATATACAAATATGATCCTAGAAATATATCTAAGGTTCACTGAAGGTAATGGAGGGATATCTGCACCATCAACATCCATGTTTCCTCATGATTGACTATTGTATAATAGGATATTCCTAAGAACACAAATTATAGAAAGGATTTTCCCTCTCCCTGGTCAAACACCTAGTTTTTTTTGTTTTATAGTATTGGGGAAATTTACTTACACAATCTTATTCCAAGACTGTAAAGCCTAATCTTGTTTGTGCACCCTCTAAAATAGAAACTTTCTAATCATTTTTAAATTAAGCGTTCATTTTAATGAGTTGTTCTTACTCAATGGATATGGCCTTGAAAATAATGATGTTATGACTTAGTAAGAACATCAAATATGCACACCCAAAAACAATACCAAGTGCAATTTATTTTTCCAAATGAAAACATGGTACACCACTAAATTGAATGCATAAAATTAATTCATTTCTCTTCAAATGCACATGCATTCTTTCCTATATGAATCCTAGACTAGTTCCATTTGAAGCAAAACCAATGCAAGTGTTTTTTAATGCAAATGCAAAATGCACATGGACATGCAATAATGAAAATATTTTTGTATTTTCAAAATAAATGAAATGCAATATGTAACCTCTAAACTCTCATTCCTTGCAACAAGCGTAAAGACACGAGACCAAAAAGACACTAAGACTCAATGATTCATGCACTAAAAACAAAACAAGAAATGGAGAAAATGACAATTTTTTTTTCTTCTAAAAAACTAATAAAAAAGAGGTTTCTAGTCACAAAAGAAGAAACCAATAGTCAACATAAGGACCCTAGAAGAATCACCCCCCAATCTCGTGTATCTTAATGGTATAGATCAATAACTGGTAAGAAGACGATGTTTCATCATGTTAAACCTCAACACCTTTATTCACATGATGGGACATGTACCATCGACGATTTCTGTAGAAGGATTATGGTGGCATTCGATATATGCTACTACCTTGATCATGATATTACCTATGGTATTTAATTTCTCATACCAGAGAAGTGTACCTTATCATGTCCCAGATGTCTTCATTCATTATGGAGACTAAAATCCACTGTGTATTGTACATGGCTATGACCACTTATGACATATGGCCATTATGCCTATTCATGGAAATTGTACTTCTATGTATCTGGGTCTGTTATATATATTACATATCTGTAGTCATGTATAGAGCGTTATCATTGTATTATGATGATGAGTGGTTATTTCTTCTAGTTGGGTCTTCACTACTCCACTTTTGGGATTGTTATAATGTATTTGACCATCGTGTACCCCTCTGGCCTCACACATTAGGGGGAATTAGTTATAGCGTGATTTTCCACACCTTATGCATCATGCATTGATGGCAATTCCTTGTCCCTATGCAAACTCACTATACCCCCCTTACTCAATATAGCCTTGATGTTTTAGTTTAACCCTAAAAAACACATTTTTGGAGATACGCATGGGTCAATAATTATGTAGCTCACGTATACGCAGCTTTCACCATTTCATCCCATGTACATTGGGTTTTTTTTTCAAAAACAAAAAATATTTGGATTTTCCTCATCAAGTAATGAATAGCTTGATCCCTGGCATTCCAAGTTCCTTGAAATGTTACGATTGGACCCTCCATTTATCATTTTAGGGTTATATATTGAGCCCTTATGAAGCATTGGAGGAGGAGAAAGTTTGATATGGAAGCTATAACAAAATTTTGCATCATTTCCATATGCTTGAGTCTACATCCCTTTATCCTTATTGATAGAACTCTTTATGTTCATCTCCCAATCTCTCCATTCTCTTTGTGAGATTGCCTTGCTATGGAATATTGAAATGGTGGAGGCCCAGGTGGAGGAACTTGGTTTCTCGGTTTCGATGAGTTGCTAACAGAGGTTGTCACTTTGTCACTTTTTTTTACATTAATAGAAATATCCATTTCTCTTCCAATTTCAAGTGTGGATGTTTATATCTATATCCATTGGTATGTTTTTTGTACATTTTAAAATGGATTATGCTAGTTTGAATGCTAACATTTAATATATTTTATATGCTTGGACATATATTTGTTGTTGAGGATGAATTGTAGGGAACCAGCATTTGATCGCAAGCTCAATGGTGGTCTTCCTTTAAAATCTGGTTGAGGTACGAACTCTACTCCTTATTTGTTAGTTTTTTTCATTTATCTAGCATATTTTAGAATGGATTTAATTTATGGTGTCTGTTACGGAGAAAACTTCCTATGGCTTGGGGTACCACAACAGACAGAGTAACCGCAGAAATCAATCCCTTCCCAATATGCAAGAGAAATAAAACATCTAACACTAACGAATCTCGAAACATACCTTATTTTGGATGGTTGATGTAGATCTCCATTGAGCTTTTCCAATCCCGCTTTTGTTATCAATTGGCTCTCTCAACAATCAGCAAACAAGACAAGCATGCTATATAATGGTGTTAGACCTAATCTAGCATATATAATCAATAATGTATAAGCATCCATGGATTCAATATTCATTTAAACGCACATCATTGGACAAGAAAAGATATTTCTACTAATATAAATAAGAGATTGCAAGAATGACAACCTTTGTCAGCACATCTGTGAACTAGAGAAACTGAGTCCTCCACGTGGGCCTCCACCACCTCAATCCTCCATCTCTCGATAGCAGGCTCACAAGAAAAGGCAAGCTTGGGAAGAACAACAAGTGCTCCAAGGGACAAAGAGATGCAAACTCAAGTATAATCTATGGAAACAATGGACTATAGTTTTCTTGCTCTTTAATTCCTCTCCCTTCAATGTTTCCAAAGGGTTCCTTATGTAATGCTTCAATGGGGTAATGGAAGGTCAAAATCAAGCGATATCAAGGCATATGGAAGGCTAAGAGACAAGTGACTCGGCTCCACATCAAGGAAAACTCCAAAACTATTTGTCCTTTTGCACACATCTTGATGTACGTGGGTTTAAGGGTCACATCTGCGTATATACGCGAGAATAGGTTTAAAATTCACGTATGGAAAATAATGCATTTTTTAGGGATGATCTTGGAAACATCAAAGTACAAAAATAGTCCATGGGGTCCAAAGAGTTTGTAGAGGGACAAGGAAGGCCATAAATGTGTGATCTGCCATGTGGTAAAATCAGCTATAACAGATGCCCCCTAATTTTTGAGGTCAGAGGGGTGATACGATGGCCAAAATACATTACAATTCCATCCCAGAAGTGGAGTGATGAAGAACTAGGTGGAAGAACCAGCCTTCCAACAATACAGCACAAATATCTCTGCATATGACTACAAGAACATACAACAGTCCTAGATACATAAGAGTACAATGGCCATGAATAGGCATGATACAAAATATGACATGTGTAGTCATCGCCACATACAATATAGATAGATCAGAATCTCCATGATGAAGATATACAAAGGATCATGATCTCCATGAAAGATGAAGATATACAATGGATCAAGATCTCCATAATGGCTGAAGATATCTGACATAAACTGGAATCAAGTCACGAGAGATGAAATCTCATGAACAGTGGCACTATCAAGGAGGTAGCACATATGAAATGCCACCAATATGGAAATTCTTCTACACAAAATGCTACAAGTACATGTCCTACTATGTGAATAAAGGTGTCAAGATCAAACATAGTAGTCCTTCGTCTGATTACCAGTCATTGATGTATACCGTTAATAAACGTGAGATCACCCACCGATAATGAAAATTGGAATCAAGGTACTAGATTGCAATCTAACAAGTGTGAATAAATGTGTTGAGTTCGAACACTTGAAAGAATCCATCGATCAAGGGACATTTATGTATTCCTAAAACTGTCGATGGCGAGAGAACCTGCCACTGATGACTACAAGTCTCAAGGCACTCAAAATGACTCTGGACTCCTATCCCATAATAAATGATTTAAAGTTGATGGGATGAAATCTGCAGGAAGGAGGGAATTAAGGCATCCCCCATCATCCAACATGAGGTACTCAGCAAAGATGTATAATCTGGAAGGACTCGATCATAATGTGCGAGAACCAGTACCAGTACCGCGAATGGCCGACATGCAAAGTCAAGAAAACTGAGGAATGACCGACTCAAGCTTAAAATTCCTTCGAACAAGAGCATAAAGGTGAATGGTGACTAAATGTAGGTAGCATAGACTCAATATAAAAAACTGGGACATCTCTGCGACACAGGAGGCATCGACAGAGGCTCCATAGGGACTGGAAGCTTAACTAGTCCATGGAGATAAGCTCAGAGAAACGAGTACAGCTCCTAAAGTCAAACTATTAACCCAACCAATGGATGTGATATATAGTGCTCTATTTGAAGGCGACACGACTTGAATGCTGCCAAAGATAACATCTTTTCCTGCCCGACTTTTTGGCTTTTTGATTTTTTTTTGGACTTTTTCAAATATTTTGAAAAAATTGAAAAAGAATAAAAGTGATTTATAGTTACAAAATAGGAGGAGACGAGTGTCAAGGGGAAAACAAAATAGTTCCAAGTAGTGGAACATACCTATGCTCAATGTAAGGAAACATGTGTAGGATAATGACACTTGGGGAAAAGTCCCCTTTTGGTAAAAATGGGGAATCAAGATGCAAAAGATATATAAAATGGCTCTACTTGGCTAGACATGAGACAAGCTCGGGCTATATGGCTGATAATCAAAGTCAGGGAAGCCGGCATAAGGCTTAATAAGGCAAGAAAAACTCATGATAATGCAATTGCAACTTGACATATACAAGGGAGTCTCGGGGAAATGTCCAGCATAAAGTTCAAGAGGAGTATGAATCTCTTGCTCAAGGACATGGCGAGACTAAAAAGGACTCCTGGAACTAAGAGAGAACTCATAGGATCGAGACCAAATGCAAAAGGGAGCTAACTAGGGAACCCATGTATAGGAAATCTCTACCATTCACATAGTACCACTTCTAACAACAACATGAAGGTTCCGTGATACCATGGAATGGGTTCGTACCTATGGTTAAGATGGAATGGTCATAAGGAAATGCATAAGTGCAAGCGGATGTGATATCCTAACCTATATGACAGTTCAGACATAATACCCGTGATAGGCATGAACAGGTCGAAACCTAGGATAGAGTGTACAAAAACCAGATCCTACCTGACGGCAATATAAGTCCAAAACAACCCAAAATAGTCAATAAAGAATCCAAACTATAGGATATCAGGAGCAATGATCATGACAACTACACCCAAAGGAAATAATGTGGTGAATGATGGGACATAAAAAGGAAAGTAAGGATTAGACCCAACGTTCACACTTCCACTACCACCCCCGTGAGGGTGACCACCGGTGTAAATACCGAGAGAAGGGAGTCAACATCCTCCACAGATGGAGTAGAGGGCAGAATGTGACCACTCCCAAATCTATGAGCAGGGTAAGGGGTTGTGATGCCCCCAAGTATGACACCAGGGTCCATACTAGGACCAAGGATGGGTGATAGGATACCAAGCATGCCGAAAATAAAAGGACTTGAACTCAAGAGAGCATAAATATACTTAAGTAACCACGATCCCAAAGGCCAACTAGCGCACAAAGAGCACACTCCTAAGAAAATATACAGCCAAAATACAAGAAAACCAAGGGGAGGATATGTGAGCTCCCAAATGCAGCAGGTATGTCTCACCTAGGAGAGGCTTGAAACTCCCATACACTACAAGCAAAGGTATGCAACCAATTATAGTGGCCCTCAGCTTCAACGCATAAAGCGACTATTCTGTCTGACCTCTACCTAGCTGGGACACCTACAGAATAACCTCTACAAGTACCCCTTGTGATACCTAGGTAAGGCAACTAAGGTCACCTAAATATAACCAATGCTCAGGAGGATAGTCGTAGGTGGGATCGACTGTATGGGCAGGGTAGCAAAGCCCGAAACTCAAAAGAGTCCCAAGATACGAATACGATCCTGGAAATATATCCGGTGCTCTCAGAAAGTAACAAGGGGTCATCCCAGTCACAATCGCGTGCACTACCTTGTGCTTAACTCCTGTGTAAGAGGAGCATCATAAGAAACACTAATTATACCAAGGATTTCACTATCTCACATAGACAGACACCTACTTGTTGTTGTTTAGTAGTCTTGGAGAATTAACTCACAATGAACTATTCCAAGACTCTAAAAACTAATCTTGTTGATGCACCCTATAAAAGAAAAGAGTGTAATTCATTTTATTATGCGTTGATTTTAATTGGTTGTAATTACTCAAAGGGAAATGGTCATGCAACTAATGAAGTTATGACTTAGCAGTGAAGTAAATATGCACACCATAACAAGCAATGCCAAGTGCAATCTTGTAGAATAAAAAATAGAGTATGCCACTACATGCGATGAATAAATATATATTCCTTTTCGAATGCCAATGCAATCCTTCCTATATGAAAGCCTAAACACAACTCTCATCCAAGCAATCCAATGCAAGTACCTCCTCAAATCCATATCTAAGATGCAACTAAGAGTGCAACTACCTTGTATTTTTCAATATAAAAGCATGAAAATGCAATAAAATTCATCTAAAACTCTTAGTCTCTGCAGCAAGTATAAAACACAAGCCCAACAAGACACCGAGACAAAAAAGAGGAATGCACTAATGGAAAAACAAAAAGGATAAATGACTAAAACTTCTTTCAAAGAAAAATCAATGAAAAGACGGTCTCTGGTCACAAAAGAAGCATCCAACAGACAACATCAAAATCAAGGAAGACCCAACCACACTCACAACCCACCCAACAACTTCCCACAACATCAAACTCACCAAAAGGGAGGATGTACACAACTGTTTAAAGAACAACTGCGTATATACATGACTTTTGGCCAAAAATATGCATGTATACATGGATTTTGGCCAGAAACCTACATGTATACACGACTTTTGGCCAAAAATCTGTGTATGTATGCGACTTTTGGCCAAAAACCTGCATATACAGAGAAGACAGTAGTAAAAAGCAGGCCCATGATCAAAAAAATAAAGGGGAGTGTCAATGGATGAACATACTATAAAATGCAACACATAAACAAGGAGAAACAAAGAGCAAGTCAAGAATATCAAGCACATTGTGTCCCCAAACCCCAAATAAAAACAAGGAGCATCCCCATTATGGTCGCCAATTCGGTTACAGAGAAAACTTCCTATGGATTGGGGCACCACAATAGATAGAGTAACCATAGAAATCAATACCTTACCAATATGCAAGAGAAATAAAACATCTAACACTAAAGGATCTCGAAACATACCTTATTCTGGATGGTTGATGTAGATCCCCGTTGAGCTTTTCCAATCTCGCTTGTGTTATCAATTGGCTCTCTCAACAATCAACAAACAAGACAAGCATGCTATATAATGGTGTTAGACATACTCTAGAATATATAATCAATAATGTATAAGCAATTAAAAGCATCCATGGATTCAATATTCATTTAAATGCACATCATTGGACATGAAAAGATATTTCTATTAATATAAATCAGAGATTGCAATAATGACAACCTCTGTCAGCATGTCTGCGAACCGGAGAAATTGAGTCCTCCACCTAGGCCTCCACCACCTCAATCCTCCATCTCTCGATAGCATGCTCACAAGCAAAGGAAATCTTGGGAAGAACACCAAGTGCTCCAAGGGACAAAGGGATGTAGACTCAAGTATAAGCTACGACAACAATGGACTATAGTTTTCTTGTTCTTCAAGTCCTCTCCCTTCAATGTATCCAAAGGGTTCCTTATATAGTGCTTTAATGGGGTAATGGAATGTCGAAACCAAGAGATATCAAGGCATATGGAAGACCAAGAGACAAGTGACTCAGCTCCACATCAAGGAAAACTCCAAAACTATTTGGCCTTTTGTACACATCTTGATGTACGTGGGTTTAAGGGTCATATCCACATATATACGCGAGAATAGGTTTAAAAGTCGTGTATGGAAAATAATGCATGTTTTTAGGGATGATCTTGGAAACATCAAAGGTACAAAAATAGTCCATGGGGTCCAAAGAGTCTGCAAAGGGACAGGGAAGGCCATAAATGTGTGATCTACCATGTGTGGTAAAATCAGCTGTAACAGTGTCATCCTGTCTTTTGTGGTCCACCCCAAGCCATAGGAATAATTTTATCCATAACACATACTAGATGAATTCTTATTTGAATGCTTCATTAAGTCCTTGCTATCCTATATTGAAAAATATGTCACCTAGTATATTCTTAGTCTCAGATAGTGTACAAGATGCTACCCACTACTCCTGGAGTAGACTCAAAACCAATCCAACCTAAACCATGACCACACATTGATGGTGTGATTGGTTCCATGGAAAATTCCACAACAAATCAATTCACCATGCAAATGGGAAAAGACATGGAACTCTAGGTGTCATCAAGAATGTGTTCATAGGTGTAGATTGTTTCTTTGAGGAATTGAAATCTATACTATAATATTCAAGGAGTATTCTAACATATTTTCCTATTCTTTTGAATAGATGATAGGAATCAACTTGATTATCATTGAACTTGAGATTAAGACATACCCTAATGTCAAACTTGTTAGTGGCCATCCCTAGCCGTTAACACCCAAAAAAGGTTCACTACCTCATCTACCCCATTACATGGCTCATTTGTCCATTTTCCTACCATATTTCCATCAAAAACCCATAAAACCATGCAAAAAGCCTCCAAAAGGCTTAAAGTGCCTCCAAAAGGCCATAAAACCCTCTTTTCCTCTAAAAATCTCCAAAAAGGAATATAAAATATAAAATAATGAGGAAAATGAGGAAAAAACCCTAAATAGTTGAAACCCTAAACAGCTGAAACCCTAACCCTAAAACCGCATGGTTTCCAACTATAAATAAGTGATGGAGACCCCTTATTCAAAATCCACAATCACCAGTATCCTGCCTCTGCCAAAATTGCTCGTGAAACCCTAGCTCACCATTGAGTTACTTTCACCGTGAGAGCCCCTTTTGGCCCATTTCCACCATTGGAGAAAGAGAAGAAGCAGCTTGAAGCTCGGAGCCACCGACATCGGACCAGCGCGACGGACTTCACCAACCTCCACATTGAAGGTCAGATTAATACAAAATTATTATTTACTTTTTACTGTTTTGTTTAATGAACTTGTTTAGATTTAGTTTTTTATTTCAGTTATAGCTTTTAATTCATATATCATTTGAACTGCTACTAAGGAATCCATTGTCCTTAGTAGGTACTCATTCGTACAAGCTAGGGCTAAAACCCTAGCAACACTAGCCATTAGGAACTTTTCCTTATAATAAATAGATCCTTTCATTTGTTTTTTTTCATCCTAAAACCACCCATTTAGTAGAATTTGATGTCTTATACAAGATGGGTGGTTTTAGAATGACCATAAATCAATGGAAGGATCCATGTATATATTTTGGCTATAGCTTTGACACTTTCTTTAGATATAGGATTTGGCTCTAATTGTGGCTTGGGATCGCTTGTTCCATTATATGGTAGGGCATAGAAACTTGAAGCCTAACTATCAATCCATGTTGTTTCCCCCCAACAAATACAATATGAGAAGAAAACAACTTTATTCGGTGTGATGGTAAATGTAAATGGTTGTCTTTGATGCAAAGATGTAAGTTTCGGTGTCAAATCTAAACACAATACCAATCCAAACATATCATATTGGTTTTAAGTGTCAAAAGTAGACACATGATACTACAATTTACACTATAAACAAGGAACTATTGGAAATGCAAGACCAAACATCAAGCCTTCAATTATGAGAGGGAATAATTTAACATTATTCCTAAGGAATGCTAGTGTCAGAAGTAGAAATTGCAACTTGCATGCCAAATACAAGACCATCAACAAAAACACCTAATAGTGTCTCCACAAAAAATAAAGTATCAACAATGACAGGTTTAATCATTATAAGGAAACTTCTATTTTTTCACTTATTTAAGTATCACTCACATTAGTTGGAGTTCCTTGATTAGGAACAAGAAATTCTTCCTCCTCTACTGTAAGTGATTTCCATTTGACAATCTAATAGATTTTAGTAATATTTAATTGATTTTTTTAAACATTTGTAGAATCCAATGCAGATGTTTCCATGAAATAAAGGTCGTATTTTTCAGCAAAACCTTATGCATCATCTATTGACATGGCCCTCAAATTGTTCAAGTCAAATTTATTTCCAACCAACATGATAACAATGTTTTAATATGCATGGTCTCTCAATTTTCAAAGCCACAACTTCACATTATCAAAAGTAGCATTATTTGTAACATCATACACAAAAAAACACTCCCACGAGACCTCTATAATAAGAACATGTGATCAATTGATACAATCTTTTGGCCAGTTGCATCCCATATATGTGCCTCAATTTTCTTTCCATATACCATTTCATCTAGATTGTTCAAGTTGAAAAATCCACACCGATGGTATATTTGGACTCCATGTATAATTCATTGCGAGTATATCTAGAAAGAAGTTTTAAATTCCCCACTCCTGAATCTCTAATGAACACCACTTTGAACAAGAAATAATACTCGTCATTAACATTGTTTTCCATGATCACAATAATTGTGAGAGTCCCCCTTCACGTATCCCAACACCCAGACAAATCAATATGGGTTGGGATTTGGGTTAGTCATTGCACAAAGATCAAGATACAACATGAAAAATGACCACACAATCTTAAAATGAATCCAATACATATTTTATACCCACCATGCTTCATGTAGAATTCTCACCCAAATATGAGGCTATGAACAAATTCCCATCCACTTAGGATGATTATCCAAACACACACAAAAACATTACTGTCACATCCTCGATCATATGATTCAGAATCTACATGTTTCTTGGGCAAAATTTGGATCCAAGGTGATGGGATTTCGAACTCTTTATCTCTCGAACGTGATTGAGTGGCTATAATACCTAATAATAGATATCAATGGGTATAAAAATTAAATCGGTTTCAAATGATGGATTCATGTAGGTAGAGAACCCATGTATATCTCCAAAAACGTTTCCACAAATTGTTATCTTCATGTAGAGGTAGACGAAGCTTCAAACCAAAATTCATATAGAAAATGTCAGCAAAGGGAGATGATGGGAAAATTAGGGATATTCAAAGCCGCGGAAGGAACGATCCCTATTATTGGGATTGTGAAATGATAAGGCTTGAGGATTTACAGAGGATATAGTACACTAGAATAAAGAAATGCATATGCCAATCTAAGGAGAATGGAAAACATACAAGTCTAGGAGCATTAGAGTGAAAGGGAAATATACCAAGCTGAGGAGGCAAGAGTTAAAAGTAGCAAGGGATCACAAAATTAGAGTTATGGAAAACCCTATGCTCTTATACCACTATTGGAACAACCAATAAAGAATAAGGATGAGTGTTCAGTATTTTTCCATTAAGAAGATACTCTTAAATACACTCTAGTGTGACCCTTGGTTTCATAATCCAAGTGGTCTCTTGGACTTCCAATGACTATTTGTTATCATTAGTGTGACTTTTACCAACCCTAATGGATTAAAATTCCAGCAAATAGGATCCTAAGATAAAATAGCATATTTAAAACTAACAAATTTTATATTTTTAGAAACAAAACCAATAATATATAATCAAGTCACGTCGACCAATATCATGGTGGATATGTATAGCCTTGTTATTTGATATATTATATGTAGGGAATATCCACATTGATTTCATTTGATGCTAATGATAAATCTAATTTAAATACATTTTATAAATGTTAAGTAAAGTCTTGTTGAGCCCTCAATAGCTTCCCTTAATTTTTATGAAAAACAAAGGGGCCCCATTTAAATTTTGAAAAAACATTGCTTTCATTTTCCTTGATTTTTTTTTCTTGATTTGAAAGAATGTTTTAATGATTTCTTTTTTTAGTTGTTTGGTTTTTCGTGTGCTTCTTGTTGATAACATTCCTTGGGATTATCTTTCATGAAATAAGGATTTAATGGTTTGGCATATCAATGTCATTTCAGTATTTTGGTTTCTTATTTTTCAACGACACCTCTGTGTGCTTATTTGAACTTACTCTTGATTCCATGCCTCTATTTAAAAAAAATGGGTTAAAATGTTGTTTATACAGTGTTGTCAAGGTTTGGACTTTTATCCTGTTGAGGCCTGGAAATTCGCAGGCAACAACAGAAAGGGATTCTCCCCAGTCAACGTTGCCAACTAACCTGTTGACTGTTTGGTATAGGGAATCCATCCGGTTTGTGGTCCGGCTACCGTAGGCAAAGTAACAAAACAAAGGTTTTACTAGTTGCGGCCCGGTCCACCGTGTATATTTTTGTATTTTTTGACTTAATGTATGATATAAGTGCCTAATTAACCATGCAGGGCGATAAGATGCAAGGAGCAGTCACAATGTGATGCGCAGGTTCTTACCTCTAGTCTTAGGCTCACAAGCATCTAAATCACATGTGCAACTATGAAATAAACTAACTATCTACCTAACTACCTATCTATCCCTGGGGATCCAGATTGTAAATTATTTGTGAGTAATGTGTATTGTGCATGCAATATAAAGAGAAACTACAGTTAGCTGATATTTCTTTCCATAACGCATGAACGATGAAAGATATTTCAACAACCAGATAGCCAATCATTTTATGAACAGCATACATTACTCATGGTGGTCATTCCAAAAAAATAAACCAGAAATCATTTAAACAAGAACATAGGTTCAAAGAGTTAGAACGATCTCACGGTTAATGGACAAAATGCTGGAAAAACAAAATAGTTCATCTTTCAGCCATCCATAGAATAACGTTTGAAAATGCCACCAATCTTTCTCCAACAGGAAAATAGTACTTCTTTATTGCAAAGAGAAATAGTTCTTCTTACAATATCGTTCTATGTCTAACTGGGAAAAAGGCCCTTTTTCCTCTTATTCTATTACATTTATACAAAAAGGTGAGACGGTTGGGCTGCCCAAAGTAGCCTTTGGGCTTCCCAACTCTTCGTTTCCCAACTCTCGACTTTTCTCAAATATTTTACAAAGTGTGAAACATTACAAAATGACCAATCCTTCACGAGGAGGGTCCCACTTGGGAATCTAGAAACTTCTTCCAAAATGAAGCTTCAGAGGCGATGCCCTCAAATGCGTAGGGTTCCAAAAACTGAATGTTGATTTCAAATTTTTCAACCTGGTTCTTTATAGCCTCCACTCTGGCAGCGCTCAACCAAAGCTGGTCTTCCAAAATCTGCACACTAACTGCTAAATGGCCTACTTCGCTTCTCAGAATCTGGTCATCAATGGCCATAATGCATTGCATTCTTGCTTATTCATCCTGATGTCTTTTCTACAACATCTCCACAAATGAATCGTGGTATGGGAAATCATCCAGTCTCTACTCGACCTCTACCTGGCACCAATTGTATGTGATAAGGACTCTTCTGAAAAATTTCGTGCAGGCTCCTTTCGTCTTCTTGACTGCTTTCTTGAAATCCTCTGCGGTGTTAATAGCAAATTCTATTAAGTTATAATCCCACTTGAGGGCTTGTTATCTTTTTATGGCAGCTCTGCTAGAGTTTCTTCATTGTTTTCCAGCCTCGCCATTCTTGCAGTCAGGACCTCGAGGACATCCTGAGATATCTCCACAAAGTAAGATGCAGTTTCCAAGATCTCTTCCAATCGGCCATCGATCTGCAGCACTCTACATCTCTCCTCTTCAATAGCAGTATGTAGCTGCAGCATCTTGGATTTTTGGGCCAGGACATGCTCTTTGAATGGCTGGAGGTTAACTTGTTGTTCTCTTGCTTCCTCCAGAGCAGTGGTCAGAGAAGAAATCTGCTCTTGATGTTTCTCTCTTTGTTCTTGGGAGTGCAGCTCACTAGCCTGCAAGATGATATTTTGCTGCTCCTCTAGTTCTTCTACCTTTTCCAGCAGCCGATCTTTCTCCGCCTTCAGATCTTGGTATTCGTTCTGTACTTTCTCCAAGCATTCTTGGGTAGTCTCCATAACCTGTATTTCCACTTGGAGGGCCTGTACTTTAGCCCTTGAGGACTTCATTTCCCTTTGCATATTTTCATATTTTCTCTTAAGCCTATTGCTTTCTTCTCTCTCTCTCCTCAATGTATCTTTCAACTGAGCAGAGGACTTCTTGGACTGCTCCAAGTCAGTTATTACCTTGTCCATGTTGTCTTCTAAGGCATGGATTAGTGCAGTCCCGGCTCTCAGGGTGAATCTTAGATCTTGGTCTGTTCCCAACATAACAGCCGTATCCGTTATCATCTTAACAGGCATATCTCCTGCTTCAACCTTCTTTTCTATTCTCTTCATTATTCTCTTTGTTGCCCTATCATAATAGACAGTGTTGAAATCAGGGATTTCTTCTCCCTTTTTCTGAACAAAAGGAACTAGCTTGAGTGTGGAGACCACAAGTGTGCTGGCAGCAGGCACTTGTGGGTCCTAAACTTCTGGGTTTTCCTTCTCCTGGGTCTGCCCTCCAACTATCTCAGAAGCTGACTGTTTTGTCTCAGTCTGTGTCAGTTTCAACCTCTCTGCTTCCTACTTTTGTAGCTCCTCATCGAGCTTTCTCTTCACTGCTTCAGTTGCTTCCTGGGCTTTCTCAGCTGCTTCTTAGGCAGCTTTTCTTTTCCCTTCCTCTTTGCTGTGCAGCCACCCTGCAGCTTCCTGTGCCAATCTCTGGGATTCCTCTTTTCTTCTCTTTGCTTCTTCCTCAGCCTTAGCCTGTTCATCCCCCTTCCCACCTTTAGTGGTGATCTTTTTCTTGAATCTTCTCTTCAGTGCTGTCATGTTCGGGGCATTTCGGAAGACAGACTCTTCCCTATCAAAATGGTGGGTATACTAAAAATGCACCTTGTTTTCTTTACAATGTTCCGCAACTTTACCTTGGGAGTCATTTCTGTGGTAGGGCATATCACCAAAGTGGAACCTCTGCAGCTCTTCTACGAATTCATCAGCTTGTTTCACCCTAGTGAACCTGTAACTTCCTAGTTTGAAGGGCAAGGGAGGATAAGCAGTCTTCTTATGTTCGAACAGAAAACTGCCTATTCCATCCAAGAACACTTGTCTGACTACCTCCTTGTGGATAATGTAATCAGTTGCGTATTTGGGCAGCAGGGAAGGGGCTCTTGATCCTCCAAACATCCTAAAGTACAAGCCATTTTCAGTCAAGTAGTAATCTGCGTACTCTTCTATCACTTGCATGGCCTCCTCCGACATACAATCACACTCCTTCAGGAAAATTAGTGTGTATAGAGGCATAAGGAGGTGTTCACAGATTTCTCTGTAATGGCTATGATATTTATGTTCCCACAATGGTTTGTAAGTAGCATAGATAGACATTCTTTCCCTATCCTAGATGCACCTGAGACCAGGGAAAGGCTGGTTGCATAATATACAGTCTATAAGTATTGAACTCATATAAAATTCAAAACTTTTTGGGGATTCTCCTCCCAAGGTTGAGGCCAAGCAAGCAGAGAGACTGTTTGAGACAAGGTTGGCCCGGCTGAAAATTGTCCCCTGGGTTGCAACATAAAAAATGATAGGTATCCATTCTAGTTTGAAAAACCTGCCATGATCTCTTCGGAATATTCTATTGAGCATCAAGGCTATGAATCTGTATGGAGCTCTTAAACTTGCAGT
This sequence comes from Pseudotsuga menziesii, assembly GCA_001517045.1. NCBI lineage: Eukaryota > Viridiplantae > Streptophyta > Pinopsida > Pinales > Pinaceae > Pseudotsuga > Pseudotsuga menziesii. The sequence continues at coordinate 235,032 of LPNX010641054.1, read as the reverse complement.
ATCATATTCTCCTGTTACTCTGGTCCTGAAATGTTTTCCAGTCAACATCATTCTTTTCATGGTTTCTACCAAGTCCATTCTAATGTTGTTTAACCAGTCATCAGATAAGAACACTTGGACTTCTGGCAAGTGGTAAGCCAGGGCAACATATCCGAGGTTGTATGCAGCATAGCCCTATTTGTTAACATCCTCCAGGATCATGGTTGTGACATCTGCCCGAGGCAAAATCCAACCGATTACTTCAGCACACGGGAATAACTCAGGTCTGGTGGCAATCCTCATCAGTGAAGATCTTTCTATGTTTGCATATATGGACTCTTCTTCTAAGCCCATGTCGGGAACCTCTCTTCGGGTGATCAGTCTATAGATTCCCCCCCACTGGTATTCAGGTTCAATGCGAGAAATGCACTTCGTGTCCTCGTATATGGATTCTGTCTTAGTTACAACTTCTACTTCTGGCTCTTCCTCGACCACAGGGGCCTTCTTTTTTTGTCTCTTTGACATGGTCAGCTCTTCCTGCCATAACATTGTAACATTAATCCCTTTTGACTGAGTGGCAAACCTGTATACATCAATGTACAGTGCGCGGTTTCTTCTATTTTTTAACATGAGAACAATCAATCAATGAAGCAAGTATATGCATGTATAGACTAAAATGGCTTGACTAACAGAATTATTAAACCAAATGGGCAGTGTTCAGAGACTTTGTTTATATCTAGCATAATGGAGAACAAGTTATATACAGTAAAATGTGCAATCTACCACTCCTGTAGGATATTAAACAATTCTATCAATCATATTCAAAACGGCAACAAATCTACAATAATGTGCAACAAGTCTCGGCTCTTTGCGCACGCCATGGTCATTTAGCTGCGTGGGAAAAATAGTAGTAACTATGAGGTTTTTTTCAATCGGCGCCACACCCACACACTAAGAGTAATGAAATATCCCTTTCAGTAGGCTAGAGGTTTGGCACCAAGCTCGACTGAGGTTGTGCAGAACTGCTTGTTGAAAACGATTGGGGTTCAAAAGACACAGAAGCCCAAAATCGGTACAAACAGTCCCGAACCCTCAAGGAAAGCCATGACAAACCTATTTGCTACCCACCATTATTATGCAGGGTGGTTTGGCGCAGACAGCGTAACGGATGTCTGCGCCAAATCCCCTTACTCTCTACGTGCAGGGCTGCAGAACGGACGACCGTGAAATAACACGCCCTACGGGTCACAAACACCCACCACCGTGAACAATAATACCACAAGAAACTCCCCAATATATAGATGCAATCACGCAGCAAATAACCTAACCATGGTAAAAAACTTCTGCACTACCAGCTATGCTATAAATCCCCCACTATATATGCATGAAAAACAATGTCGAGTAAACGGCTGGGAAAACAAACCACCGTGCAAGCATAACCATCAAACGTTCAATGGAAAAGGGAAAGGAAAACGAAGCCTACCTGGCAGTGATGCGTAACTGGCGTGTATGGCGGGACGATGACAGTTGGGCTTCCACAGTTGCCACCTGGGCGCGGTTACCAACACTAGGGTCCAAACAAGCTCGAGCACTCGACAGCACGATAGCGACAGAGCACGGTGGTCAAGAATAACAATAGAATAATATAACGCCTCCACCCCGTATATATACAAATGGTCAAACTTTCGCAGCGGGAAAAATTTAAAATGGGACGACGGACCATTTTTGGATCGAAAACTGAAATCCAACCTTCCTCCGCAACGGCGGATGGCCAAAACATAGAACCGTCCGCGGGGATAACTGTAACGGAACCTCGAGAGAAAAACCCGTCGGGACCATAGTGAAATGATAGCCGCAACGGCGGAGCAGCAAAAGATAAATCTATCCGAAATGGGAGAAAAGTTTGAAACAGGAAACAAATGGCTAGACATCGGAAGGCTAATGACCTCGGCAGCCGCAACGGTGGAAGCGAAACAGCTTTTGCAACCGCAACGGCGGAAGCCCGAGATTCACGGGGTCAACGAGGATACATAAGCGAGAATCAGAAACCAAACAGGAATCAGAAGAGTTAACAGTTTGCTGTCCGCAATGGCGGAGGAAATAATCATAAAACCTTCCAATGCAAAACCAAAAAGCATCCGACGTAAAACAAAGAAATCAGAAAAGCCAATTGAAGTCAAAACCGAATATCCATCCGCAACGGCGGAAGAAGAATTCACAATGGCTCCTATGCAAAACCAAAGGGCAGCCGATTAAAACCAATGTATCAAGAGCAAAACCAAATTTAAGACTGGCTATTCAGCCGCAACTGCGGAGGCTTTAACCAAACATTTTTCTGATTCGGACATGCTGAACATGCATCTAAAGGGAGCGATAAAGTCTGATCAAACATGAGAAGTGGGTCAAACATTAGAAAAAGATCCAAAATGAGCAGTAGATCAACCCAAGCATTAGAAAAGTCCTTCTGAAAAGTTCTTCGAACAAATCAAAGAAGAAAAACAAACTAATATAAGCAAAGGAGGGTCCTAAAATTTTTTAGAATTTTGGGAAATTTTTGCAGCTGCAACATTTGGCGACTACTTGGTGAACCCCAGATTTCTGAATTAACTCCTTCCCAGTGCAAGACTGTCCGAATAAAGTTGAAATTTTCTAGATGTTTGTATTCCTAAGTTGGCCAACCTATGCATTTAAATCATTGAGAAGTAGTCTATTCTTTGGGAAATGGTAACATCCGAAATATTGCAAGTCTGAATAACTCTTTTGAGGCCTAATAAGTGAGGTTCATTTTACCTATCCTTAGGTGGTTTCCATCTTTGACACCACAGGATTGTAACAGATAGCAAACAGCATTATCCTTTTGTTCCTCATTCCCATGCCAATTGCACTTTTGTGCCATTTAAACTTTAGTTCTTGTGAGTCCTCCATTTTCCTTTCTTACTGAATTTTAATTCAGGATCCTTTATCCCATAGTGTCCTTTTGTGTGAGCGGTGTATTTTATATTTCAGCTCACGGACGGAGAGGATCTTTTGGCAATTTAGTACTTATGCTTTTGATACTTTGCTTTGATATGTCTTGTTTCTTTTAAGGAGTCTTGACTCTTGATAGCTTTTAGCTTTTCTGAAATTATGGCATGGGATCATTTATATATGATATACCATTTACCCTGCTTCCTTTCTGTGGGTCTTTTGTTGTCACCCCCTTGGATATTTAAGATGTGAAATGGATGGAGCCTCGAAATAGTATTCCAGACCTCTTTACTTCTGAGTTATTTACAAGGGTTAAATAAGACTTCAATGAATGCATGGCCAGTTAGGAACACTGCTACTAGAATACATTCTATGTTTCAAAACACAGTCTTTTGCTCAAGATTTCAGTTAATCAAGAACCCTGATGTTTCCATTGCAACCAATGTTTGCCTCTTTATTCAAAACCGAAAGAAATGTTAACAAAGCAATAAAAGAAAACAACATCAAATCAAATAATAAAAAATAAAACAACATCAAAGAATCAAAGAAAAACGACATCAATTTATTTATGTACAAAGCAAAAGAAAAGAAAAATTTTGCCCACTCCTGAATATCTTTAATCTTAGGGAGTTAAAGGGTGGGCTGGATTATAGACATGAGACATCTAACCATGGTCTAGCTCTGCTATTTTTGAAATTGAACACATGTCTACAATCCTACATTCATCTTCATCATCCTGAGGAAGTTGAAGGAGCTCGGGCTGATAGTTAATCTTAGAACTGGCTTTTCTTTTTGTAAGATGTCTTATTTTAAGCTCAATTAGATAATTTCCCAGGACAGAATCAGTAGATTCATTTCCCTTTCCTAGTTTAGTGACAGTATGCTTCATGTAAGGCTCTCTCAAAATCTTAATCTTATTTGGGGTACCCGTGAGAGGAAACAATAAATGAGACCAATCTGAAGCAAAATAGCCTTTTAACCTGGTAGACCAATCTCTGTTGAGAATAAGCCCATATCCACTAGGTATGTTAGCCACAGTAATGTCAATAAATTGACAAATCTTATTGTTTGCAGATAAGCGAATGAGGACATTTTTCATTTCTCCCACTACTTTGACCCTTGTGCTGTCTAATTGCGTTACTTCACAAAATGTGGACTCTGGCTATCCATTAATCCTTTTGCAGATCTCCAGTGGCATAACATTCACCGCTGATCCAGAATCTACTAAGCAATTATGCACATTGTGATTTAGCATTTCTAGGGTCAAAAGAAAAGGTGGGGTATCAGCTTTCTCTTCCCAACCTAGTTCTATGTCTTCTTCTCCTGTTTGGTTTTGAGTAGGTATATCTTCTTCCAGCTCTCCAATTTCATTAGTGTTTCCCGCATTAACACCTACCTGTTCTTCTACAGTTTTGACAGGCTCACCAATTGGCTTGGTTTCCTGATTGACCGTAGTGACTTTAGGTGTGTTATTTTTAACATTCACATCTGCCTGTCTCTTGACATTCTTTTGCAATCTTTTGATCTTCGAAATTGTTAAATCCATGTCTTTTGTTGCTGTAGGTGTGCATTCAGTTTTGAGAGTGCTCTCTTCAGTGTCAAACAGTGAGAGACCATTCCATGAAAACATAGTGTCATTATCTTGCTTCTCCATAGTCTGATTTTTGTTTTCCTCTTTGCCACTGTCCTTGGTTAATTTAGAATCTAGCAGTTGATTCATAATCAATGCCATTGAATTCAACCATTGAGGGCACTTCTTTTCCGAATAAGGTTGTTGGTGAAAAGTGCAGAAATTATCACCCCCTACTTCTGTTATGTTTACTGATGGTAAATTTGGTGGAGGTATTTTCCATTGGTCGCTATCCTCTCTTTTTTGGTAGTAGGGTTTGTGAGTTTTCTGAGCTTCCCTCCCTTTCTCCAGATTTATTATTCTGTTGGATAGATTCTGCATCATTTTCAACATTCCTTGATAATCATGTGATTGTTCATTTTTAGGTTTAGATAGCCATAGGGTTTTCCTCTCGATATTCTTTTCTCTCAGTTGCTCAGGATAGTCTTCTATGCTTTCCTTTTCTGCTTCTACCCTTCCTGCTTCTTCATAAGTTTCTACCAACGTAGGCTTGGCTTTCATTTTAGCGAACATAGCTAACTCGGGTCCTAGGGTAGATAATACTCAATTAAGACCTTGTCTGAGGGTCTGTCAGTTTCAGAAAAGTTTTTTTAGGTATGTTAAAAATCTCTGGGTAAAATTATGTACCTTCTCATTCTTCTCTTTTCTTAACAAACCAAGACCTTTCATCAGTGAGGCATGAGTTCTCTGAGCTGCATATTTATTTCTGAATATTCTTTCAAAAGTATTCCAGTCTGGGATCGAGTTTGCGGGAAGAGCAAAATACCATGAAGAAGCTGCCCCTTTCAAGGTATGAGGGAATAACCTACAGACAACATCTTCGTACTCCCCAGCCCTTAACCCTTCTACTGCTAAATAGAAACTCTGCAAGTGATCATCTACAACAGTCTTTTCCTCAGGGTCAAACTTAGGCAGCAGCTTATCAAAATCCTGAGGTAAGTTATGCAATGGAGGCGTGAGGTTCAAAGGTGATCTAGCTCTCCAAGCAGGCAATGGGTTGGGATGGTTCACAATTACACCAACCATGAGTACAGGAAAAAGAACAAAAATCTGAGCAAAGAGCAACGTATGGTGAGAACAGGCTTTCTTACTCCAAAGGTATAACCGAGACCTGTAAGTACTTGGGTCAGGTTGAAAGCTTCAAAATATCTGCTGGTAAGGTAATCTTGGGAAAAATAAGTTTCCACAGCCAGCCATTCCCTGGCTACCCTCCTTCTAGTGCCAGAAATGTTGAGGCCTGGAAATTCGCAGGCAACAACAGAAAGGGATTCTCCCCAGTCAATGTTCCCAACTAGCCTGTTGACTGTTTGGTATAGGGAATCCGTCAGGTTTGCGGTCCGGCTACCGTAGGTCAAAGTAACAAAACAAAGGTTTTACTGGTTGCGGCCCGGTCCACCGTGTATATTTTTGTATTTTTTTACTTAATGTATGATATGAAAGTGCCTAATTAACCATGTAGGGCGATAAGATGCAAGGAGCAGTCACAATGTGATGCACAGGTTCTTACCTCTCGTCTTAGGCTCACAAGCATCTAAATCACATGTGCAACTGTGAAATAAACTAACTATCTGCCTAACTACCTATCTATTCTCGGGGAGCCAGATTGTAAATTATTTGTGAGTAATGTGTATTGTGCATGCAATATAAAGAGAAACTACAGTTAGCTGATATTTCTTTCCATAATGCATGAACAATGGAAGATATTTCAACAACTAGATAGCCAATCATTTTATGAACAGCATACATTACTCATGGTGGCCATTCCAAAAAAATAAACCAGAAATCATTTAAACAAGAACATAGGTTCAAAGAGTTAGAACGATCTCACGGTTAATGGAAAAAACGCTGGAAAAACAAAATAGTTCATCTTTCAGCCATCAACAGCATAACATTTGAAAATGCCACCAATCTTTCTCCAACAGGCAAACAGTACTTCTTTATTGCAAAGAGAAATAGTTCTTCTTACAATATCGTTTCTATGTCTAACTGGGAAAAAGCCCCTTTTTCCTCTTAGTTTATTACATTTATACAAAAAGGTGAGACGGTTGGGCTGCCCAAAGTATCCTTTGGGCTTCCCAACTCTTCGTTTCCCAACGCTTGACTTTTCTCAAATATTTTACAAAGTGTGAAACATTACAAAATGACCAATCCTTCACGAGGAGGGTCTCACTTGGCCATCTAGAAACTTCTTCCAAACTGAAGCTTCAAAGGCGATTCCCTCAAATGCACAGGGTTCCAAAAACTGAATGTTTATTTCAAATTTTTCAGCCTGGTTCTTTATAGCCTCCACTCTGGCAGCGCTCAACCGGAGCTGGTCTTCCAAAAGCTGCACACTAACTATTGAATGGCCTACTTTGCTTCTCAGAATCTGGTCATCAATGGCCTTAATGCGTTGCATTCTTGCTTCTTCATCCTGATGTCTTTTCTGCAACATCTCCACAAATGAATCGTGGTCTGGGAAATCATCCAATCTCTGCTCGGCCTCTACCTAGCACCGGTTGTATGTGATAAGGACTCTTCTGAAAAATTTCGTGCAGGCTCCTTTCATCTTCTTGACTGCTTTCTTGAAATCCTCTGCGGTGTTAATAGAAAATTCTATTAAGTTCTAATCTCTCTTGAGGGCTTGTTTATCTTTTGATGGCAGCTCTGCTGGATTTTCTTCGTTGTTTTCCAAGCTCACCATTCTTGTAGTCAGGACCTTGAGGACATACTAAGATCTATCCACAAAGTAAGATGCAGTTTCCAATATCTCTTCCAATCGGCCATCAATCTGCAGCACTCTACATCTCTCCTCTTCAACAGCAGTCTGTAGCTGCAGCATCTTGGATTTCTTGGCCAGGACATGCTCTTTGAATGGGTGGAGGTTAACCTGCTATTCTCTTGCTTCCTCCAGAGCAGTGGTCAGAGAAGAAATCTGCTCTTGATGTTTCTCTCTCTGTTCTTGGGAGTGCAGCTCACTAGCCTGCAAGATGATCTTTTGTTGCTCCTCTAGTTCTTCTACCTTTTCCAGCAGCTGATCTTTCTCTGCCTTCAGCTCTTGGTATTTGTTCTATACTTTCTCCAAGCATTCTTGGGTAGTCTCCATAACCTGTCTTTCCACTTGGAGGGCCTGTACTTCAGCCCTTGAGGACTTCATTTCCCTTTGCATATTTTCATATTTTCTCTTAATCCTATTGCTTTCTTCTCTCTCTCTCCTCAACGTATCTTTCAACTGAGCAGAGGACTTCTTGGACTGCTCCAAGTTAGTTATTACCTTGTCCATGTTGTCTTCTGAGGCGTGGATTAGTGCAGTCCCGGCTCTCAGGGTGAATCTTGGATCTTGGTATGTTCCCAACATAACAGCCGTATTCGTTATCATCTTACCAGGCATATCTCCTACTTCAACCTTCTTTTCTGTTCTCTTCATTATTCTCTTTGTTTCCCTATCATAATAGACAGTGTTGAAATCATGGATTTCTTCTCCCTTTTTCTGAACAAAAGGAACTAGCTTGAGTGTGGAGACCACAGGTGTGCTGGCAGCAGGCACTTGTGGGTCCCGAACTTCTGGGTTTTCCTTCTCCTGGGTCTGCCCTCCAGCTATCTCAGAAGTTGACTGTTCTGTCTCAGTCTGTGTCAGCTTCAACCTCTCTACTTCCTGATTTTATAGCTCCTCATCGAGCTTTCTCTTCTCTTCTTCAGCTGCTTCCTGCGATTTCTTAGCTGCTTCTTGGGCAGCTTTTCTTTTTCCTTCCTCTTCGCTATGCAGCCACCCTCCAGCTTCCTGTGCCAATCTTTGGGAATCCTCTTTTCTTCTCTTTGCTTCTTCCTCAGCCTTAGCCTGTTCATCCCCCTTCCCACCTTTAGTGGTGATATTTTTCTTGAATCTTCTCTTCAGTGCTGTCATGTTCGAGGCATTTTGGAAGACAGACTCTTCCCTATCAAAATGGTGGGTATACTAAAAATGCACCTTGTTTTCTTTACAATGTTCCACAACTTTACCTTGGGATTCATTTCTGTGGTAGGGCATCTCGCCAAAGTGGAACCTCTGCAGCTCTTCTACGAATTCATCAGCTTGTTTCACCCTAGTGAACCTGCAACTTCCTATTTTGAAGGGCAAGGGAGGATAAGCAGTCTTTTTATGTTCGAACAGGAAACTACCTATTCCATCCAGGAACACTTGTCTGACTGCCTCCTTGTGGATAATGTAATCAGTTGTGTATTTGGGCAGCAGGGAAGGGGCTATTGATCCTCCAAACATCCTGAAGTACAGGCCATTTTCAGTCAAGTAGTAATCTGCGTACTCTTTTATCACTTGCATGGCCTCCTCCGACATACAATCACACTCCTTCAGGAAAATGAGTGTGTATAGAGGCATAAGGAGGTGTTCACAGATTTCTCTGTAATGGCTATGATATTTATGTGCCCACAATGGTTTGTAAGCAGCATAGACAGGCATTCTTTCCCTGTCCCAGATGCACCTGAGACCAGGGAAAGGCTGGTTGCATAATATACAGTCTATAAGTATTGAACTCATATAAAATTCAGACCTTTTCTGGGACTCTCCTCCCAAGGCTGAGGCCAAGCAAGTAGAGAGATTGTTTGAGACAAGGTTGGCCCAGCTGAAAATTTTCCCCTGTGTTGCAACATAAAAAATGATAGGTATCCATTCTAGTTTGAAAAACCTGCCATGAGCTCTTCAGAATATTCTGTTGAGCATCAAGGCTATGAATCTGTATGGAAGTATTAAATTTACAGTATCATATTCTCCTGTTACTCTGGTCCTGAAATGTTTTCCAATCAACATCATTCTTTTCATGGTTTCTACCAAGTCCATTCTAATGTTGTTTAACGAGTCATCAGATAAGAACACTTGGGCTTCTGGCAAGTGGTAGGCCAGGGCAACATATCCGAGGCTGTATGCAGCATAGCCCTATTTATTAACATCCTCCAGGATCATTGTTGTGACATCTGCCCGGGGCAGAATCCAATCGATTACTTCAGCGCACGGGAATAAATCAGGTATGGTGGCGATCCTCATCAGTGAATATCTTTCTATGTTTGCATATATGGACTCTTCTTCTAATCCCATGTCAGGAACCTCTCTTCAGGTGATCATTCTATAGATTTCCCCCCACTGGTATTCAGGTTCAACGCCAGAAATGCACTTTGTGTCCTCGAATTTGTATTCTGTCTTAGTTACAACTTCTACTTCTGGCTCTTCCTCGACCACAGGGGCCTTCTTCTTTTGTCTCTTTGACATGGTGAGCTCTTCCTGCCATAACATTGTAACATTAAGCCCTTTTGATTGAGTGGCAAACCTGTATACATCAATGTACAGTGCGCGGTTTCTTCTATGTTTTAACATGAGAACAATCAATCAATGAAGCAAGTATATGCATGTATAGACTGAAATGGCCTGACTAACAGAATTATTAAACCAAATGGGCAGTGTTCAGAGACTTTGTTTATATCTAGCATGATGGAGAACAAGTTATATACAGTAAAATGTGCAATCTACCACTGCTGTAGGATATTAAACAATTCTATCAATCATATTCAAGATGGCAACAAATCTACATTAATGTGCAACAAGTCTCAGCTCTCTGCGCATGCCATGGTCGTTTAGCTGCACAGAAAAAATAGTAGTAACTATGAGGTATTTTTCAATCGGTGCCATGCCCCCACACTAAGAGTAATGACATATCCCTTTCATCAGGCTAGAGGTTCGGCACCAAGCTTGACTGAGGTCGCGCAGAACCGCCTGTTGAAAACGATTGGGGTTCAAAATACACGGAAGCCCAAAATAGGTACAAATAGTCCTAAACCCTCAAGGAAAGCCACAAAAAACCTATTTCCTACCCACCATTATTATGCAGGGCGGTTTGGTGCAGACAGCGTAACGACTGTTTGCGCCAAATCCCCTTACTCTCTACGCACAGGGATGCAGAACGGACGGCCATGAAATAACACGCCCTACGGGTCACAAACACCCACCACTGTGAACAGTAATACCACAAGAAATTCCCCAATATATAGACGCAATCACACAGCAAATAACCTAACCATGGTAAAAAACATCCGCACTACCAGCTATGCTATAAATCCCCCACTATATACGCATGAAAAATGGTGTCGAGTAAACGGCCAGGAAAACAAACCACCGTGCAAGCATAACCATCAAACGTTCAATAGAAAAGGGAAAGGAAAACGAAGCCTACCTGGCACTGATGCGTAACCGGCGTGTATGGTGGGACGATGACAGTTGGGCTTCCACAGTTGCCACCTAGGCGCAGGTACCAGCACTAGGGTCCAAACAAGCTCGAGCAATCGAAAGCATGATAGTGACAGAGCACGGTGGTCAAGAATAACAATAGAATAATCTAACGCCTCGACCCCGTATATATACAAATGGTCAAACTTTCACGGCGGGAAAAAGTTAAAATAGGACGGTGGACCATTTTTGGATCGGAAACTGAAAGCCAACCTTCCTCCGCAACGGTGGATGGCCAAAACATAGAACCGTCCGCGGGGATAACCGTAATGGAACCTCGGGAGAAAAACCCGCCAGGACCATAGTGAAATGATAGCCGCAACGGCGGAGCCGCAAAAGATAAATCTATCCGAAATGGGAGAAAAGTTTGAAACGAGAAACAAACAGCTAGACATCGGAAGGCTAATGACCTCGTCAGCCACAACGGTGGAAGCGAAACAGCTTTTGCAGCCGCAACGGCGGGAGCCTGAGACTCACGGGGTCAACGAGGATACATCAGTGGGAATCGAAAACCAAACAGGAATCAGAAGAGTTAACGGTTTGCTGTCCGCAATGGCAGAGGAAATAATCATAAAAACTTCCGATGCAAAACCAAAAAGCATCTAACGTAAAACAAAGAAATCGGAAAAAACAATCGAAGTCAAAACCGAATATCCATCCGCAACGGCAGAAGAAGAAGTCACAATGGCTCTGATGCAAAACCAAAGGGCAGCCGATTAAAACCAATGTATCGGGAGAAAAACCAAAGTTAAGACTGGCTATTCAGCCGCAACGGCGGAGGATTTAACCAAACATTTTTCCGATTCGGACATGCTGAACATGCATCTAAAGGGAGCGATAAAGTCTGATCAAACATGAGCAGTGGGTCAAACATTAGAAAAAGATCCAAAATGAGTAGTAGATCAACCCAAGCATTAGAAAAGTCCTTCTGAAAAGTTCTTCGACCAAATCAAAGAAGAAAAACAAACTAATATAAGCAAAGGAGGGTCCTAAAATTTTTTAGAATTTTGGGAAATTGTTGTAGCTGCAACATATCCATCAATGAATTTTTTAGGATCTTCTCGGATCATAATAGTTTAACTAAGAGCCTAGTTTTAAGATTTTGTTTCTCTATTAGAATTTGCACTTTAAGTCAATTATGTTAGATCTTTAACTGAAAGAATAACAAGCACAACAAAACACAATAGAAATAAGTATTTTTTTCGGGGAAACCATAAAGGAGAAAAACCCTGCAAAACTCTTTAGAGATATATTTTCCACTAATGCAATATCACAAAATGGAAAACCCAAGAATAAGAAGTCTTCTGTAGCTCTCTCTCTTTCACCTCTAGAGAACTTGTCCTCTCTCTCTCTTACTTATGTGAACTTAAGTGAGTGAGTGTGTGTGTAAATGAGGTAGGGTGCCTCCCTAATTATACACATCAAGTCACTTACCTAAAACCTAACTAGGTGACCTCCTGACATAGCATGGTCAACTTGTCTCTTGGGATACTCAAAAATATACTTTACATCATTTATTTTGGGTGCTATTTCCTCGACTTAAAGTGAAGGTTTTACCTCAATGACATTACATGAACAAAAATAACAATGGCATCCCCGAACATAGGAAAAACATCTCCTATGGAGTTACAATAAAAATACAATAATAATATACAATAGAATATATTCCAAAGTTACATTTACAACAACATTCCCTTTTAACTAGGAAGGTATTCTTTCACCACAGTCATTAACACTCTAGACACGTCATCATCATTGGATCATTGTTGACCATGTTGTCGTAATTTTCATTTTGTTGATCATTAATTAGTGACATCTATCGAATCTATCTTGTCATCGGAAGTTCTACAAAGACAACCTTTTTCATGTTGAATGTTTTCCTAAGTCACATCTAGGTCTTCATCATATCCATGAGCAAGCCATTATGTAGGTAAAACCCAGGACCACACATCACATTTCCATAGCAATCACGTATGTATCCTATTGTCATCTCATCATATCCCTATCATCTCCACATCACATGCGGAGAGAAGCCTGTATGCACACCTCATGTCCAACAGACCACCTGTGTCTCCCACCCTTATGGGTACAACCTAGGAGAACCAAAGGTGCATTACGTCTCTCAACAGTCATGTCATTTCTACCAGCATGGGAGCACATCCAGGGGCACCTCGGGTGAATTACGTCCCAAGGACCACCTGTGTCTTCAACCATGTGAGAACTAACATAGGAGCCTACCAAGTATCTTTGTAATCGTTGAACCTCTCATCATCTCCAGTATGGTAGCATAGCTTGGAGCACCTGAGGTGCATTACATCCCAAGTACCACATGTGTCTTCCATCATACAAGAACCATCTCTAGTGCGTATGCATCCTTCTATGGACCTTCCATTGTCCCCAGCATGACATTACAACCAAAAACACCATAGGTGAATTACATCCTAAGGACCACCTGCATATTCCACCATGAGAGAACCATCTATAGTGCATCTGTGTCTTTTGGTCTCATCACTCCCTCTTTTGAGGGACCTCGATCTGAATTACACCAAGTATATCTCTGAAGTACTTGAACTTCACTATGGCTAATGGCTTGGTCAACACATCGTCTATCTGCTCGTCTGTCGCCACATACTGTAGATTCACTGCTCCTCTCTGCACCATATCTTGGATATAGTGATACTTGATCTCAATGTGCTTCAACTTGTCATTGAACATCAGGTTATATGAAAACTTCATGCAACTTTGGATAACGCAAAATATATAATTCGCATATAACTTGAGATCAAACAAAACTAGTAGTAGCTTTTGAATGCATACTACGTCACAACCAGCAGAACAGGATGCAATATACTTTTCTTCGGCTATACTAGGTGCCATGCACGACTGCTTACTACTAAATTAGGATATCATACCAAATCCCAAACTGAAGCAACATCTCTTAGTTCTCTTCCTGTCTATGGCGCTCCATTCCCAATCTAAATCAACACAACCATGTAAGTTAATCTTCTGATTTGATTCATACCTGATCCCATACTCAACTGTACCCTTCAAGTATCTCAATACATGCTTTACAACAATCAAGTGAACATGTCTTGGATCCATTGGAAACTGGCTCAGGGTGTTCACAGCAAAGCATATGTCTAGCCTCATGTTCATTAGGTACATAAACAAACCAATCATCTACTGATACATCGTGGAATCAACTGTCTTTAATGAAGAATCACACAATATCTTCAAGTTTAATGCCATAGGTGTGGCCATTTCCTTCCAGTCCAACATTCTGAACCTCTTCATAATATCCACTGCATACTTTCCTTGACAAAGGAATATTCCATTCGCACTCTACCACACCTCCATGTCAAATAAGTACTGCATCATCCCTAGGTCTTTCATCTCCAACTCAGCGACAAGCCTCCTCTTTTCATATGTAATGAGATCATCCTAGCCTGTCAAAAATAGGTCATCTACATATAGCAGGAGTGTCATTGATATTTCTCCTTCAACCTTGAAGTAAAGGTTGTAATATTCTTTACTCTTGGTAAATCCTAAACTCATCAAGAATCTTTCCATCCTTTTGTACCACGTCTTGGGTACCTTCTTCAATCTGTGCATGGATTTCTTTAACTTGTAGACATGGGGATTTATGTCATGTGTCTCAAATCCCAGTGGATTCTCCACATACACTTCCTCTTCAACTACACCATTCAAGAATGTTGTATTTGTGTCCATCTGGTGTACCTTCCATTTCATTACTACAGCCAATGCAAGTATATATATGATAGAATTGTATCTTGTTATAGGTGCAAATGTCTCCTCATAGTCTATGCCTTCTTTCTGGGAGAAGCCATGTGCCACAAATATTTCCTTGTATTTTTCAATACTACCATTTGTGACATGCTTGATCTTGTAGATCTACTTCAAAGTCACAACATACTTCTCTTCTGGTCTTGAAACTATCTCCTAGACATCATTCTTCATAATTGGCTAGTACTACTCGATCATGGAATCCTTCCATTATTTCTTCTCTACTACTTATTCGTAGTTGGAAGGCTCTTTATCATGATGTCACATAGTAGGGCCACATAGATGGTGTATGGTATAAGTCCCTTGCAATCTCTATGCATCCCATCTAGAGCACCATACTTCTCTGCATCATGTATTGCCTCTCATGCCCATGATGGTATTATTTTGTGGGAGTTCTTCTCACAAAGTGGTTCTACATGTTCTTATGGTCTTTCCATGTCATGGTATTCATTATCTTCTAAAGTCTCTTCTTCAATTGTTGTATCTCGAAATCTGGCTGCTTTAGGTTCTTCAATTTCTTCAATAGGCATTTTTCTTGATTTGATGCATGTTGAGTCTTAATCAAAGTTTACGTCTCTACTAATGTCGATCTTCTTGAATCATAGGAAGTATATTCGGTAGGATATTGAGGTGTCGTTGTATCCTATGAATATTCCCTTCTTTCCTGAAGGATCTAGCTTGGTTCTCTTTTTCTTTGGGATGTGTTTGTACGTTGGGAAGCCAAATATCCTAAGATGGTTGAATTCTTTTTTCTCACCTGAGAAAGCTTCTTTGAGAGTCTTATTGCTCAATACTCTATGAGGTGTAATGTTTTGTGCATACACAATTGTACTTTCTTCTTCTTCCCATAAGTGCATCAGAAGATCCTAGTCATGTAGCATTGATTTTGTTGCTTCCATCATCATTTTGTTCTTTTGTTTTGCAACAACATTATATTGAGGATTGTAGGAAGCGTTGAACTTGCTGGCAGGAGGATTGGATGCCCATGGTGCGAAATCGAAAAGGGTCAAAGAAGACTGCGCAAGAGGAAGATGTTGATAAGTGGTCGGCTCGGTCACAATATTGTACTTTTAGTTCAAGTTAGTTAGGGAATTAGTTATATGTGGACCTTTTTGTAAAGGAGCAAGACTATAAATAGAGTTAGAATTATAGAATAAATATCATCTTGATGCCAAGAATGAATATTGTCTTTTGTCTCTCTTGCAAACTATTTTCTAGGTTTTGGTCTGAGGTTGTCAACCAAGGGATGTATTTTGGATGTGTATGTTGACTTGTGGAAGTAATTAATAGGAAGAGAGTATTGCTGGAAGTTCTATGTGTCTCTATCTGTGATTCGATTTATGATTTTCTGATTGTTGTCTATATGGTTAACTTTGAATGATGCGACCTGAATGGATAATGTGTTGTGATTTAATTCCTTTATGTTTTTCTTATATGAATGATGAGAAGTATTCGCATAATGAATGAGTTCTGACCTGTCGATATATTTTCTGAATAATAATATGTTGCAATTGTCAATCTGATATGAATGATGATGAGTAGTTTCTGATGCGACTGATGATGAAGAATTTATCTTAAAGTAAAACCCCCTTTTTGGATCTCTAGTTAGTATTGTGACAAAGAAAGAATAAGTGTGCACCTCCTCCTCTTTACTATTGAAACCTGGTTCTTACAACCCTCCCTCAAACATATAGGGTGAGACTGCATCTGCTCCGCAGGTGTTGTTGGATATGGTAAAACATGTCTAGACTGGTGTTTAGGGAGATTGTGTCAAAGGGTGTTGACAGTGTAAGAACCCATGTCAAAAGAGTTGTGTCAACAAATGCTTCCATAATCAGTACCATAGTGCGAGGAAGAGGAGGATATGTTGTGGCATCTGACAAAACCGAAGATTCGATACTGGTTCGATCAGAAGGCCTATGAATTTGCAATAGAAGAAAACCAAAGTTCCAGGCTAACAACCAAATATTGGTTGGGAAGACATATCTACTCTGATATCCATGAATATTTCTTCGCCGAGTTCCCGATTATTTTGTACAAGTGGTTGGCGTGGCTTACCTCCTAGAAAAGGAATTTCCAAGGAGGTGAACCTACTTACTAGAGCCCCGAACTGACTCAATAACTAAAAAGGGTCAACAATAAGGAATCAAGAGCTATCAAAGTGTGGCTTGACACCATTTTGGAAGGATATATTATTAATTTTTCCATCGACATTGTCAAATCCTATAGCGATGCAAAAATGGAATTTTTTCAAGGACCAAGACGTAGGTTTCTATTGTCTTTACAACTATGGATTAATATGCTTACATTAGAGGAAATTTCAACTCAAAATGGGCCTCCTAAAAAGAATTAATAAAATAATAGTTAAAATAATAAAATAATATTTATTAATTTTGGAGGAAGAATAGAAAAAAACTACTTTTTTGTTTGTATTTTCGACATATCTCCTCATGTTTTTACTCAAATTTCAATCGGGAGAGCTCGTTGGATGCGGAATTAAATTCCGCATCCAACGAGTACCCACTCGGCATACTTTTTACGGACCTCATTACCCCAAAAACAAGAAATACCTGAAAAAATGTGGTGATGACATCATCATCACATTTTTTCAGGTATTTCTTGTTTTTGGGGTAGTGGGGTCCGTTCTACGAAAAGGGCATACTGAAGATGAACTTCGATGAGTAGAGATCCGGTGTGTAGAGGGGTCACGGGTAATGCAAAGGTGGGTTTTGGATGGAATGATACGAGGTAGATGGATGGGAGTTATGACAAAAATGTGAGGGAAGTCAAGGAAGAGTGTGTTATTCTATGAAGTGGGGTGAGGTTTCGGCAAGAGAAAAGGCAGAGGACTGAGGAGAGTCCTAGTGCGACCAGAACAAGAAACTACAAGAGAAGATCACAAGGGACTAAGTGACTCTACAGTGATGAAGGAGATGACCAGGATATGGCCGAGTCCAAGGAAGGACCAACCGAAAGAGACAACATACCTACACCTCCATGCACTGTGCCACACTCAGGAAGAAACACCAAATCATCTCAAGACTGCCCTGTGTGTCATCATAGGAGTAATTGTAACAGATCAACAAATATCAGAAGAAGGCCCATAATTGTGGGTGACAAGGCAAAATTACCTTTGTTCCATGGGGATGAGACTGAAGATCCTGAGGAATATTGGTTTCTCTGCGAAGCAGTATGGACTGTGAATAAATTTCCAGATGAAGACATTAATAAGGAACAACTTGCAGCAACTTTACGAGGTCATGCATTAGATTGGTATATGAAGTTAATACAAATTCTGATAGTGAATCAACAGAAGACTCTAGCACAGATTAGGACCAGTTTAATTGAGGAATTTTGGAAACCCAAATATGAGTCATAGTACATCACCGAATTGAAGGAAATCAAGCAATATCTGAATGAGTCAGTCTGGGATTTTTATCAACACTTCAAGATGCTAATAGTTAAGGTAAGATTTGGAATGAGCGATGTGCAACACAAAGATAGGTTTATTCCAACATTGGTACCGCACATCCAAATGTCACTAATGCAGTAGAATATTGTGACACAAAACAAGGCTTTAGAGATTGCAATGAAACTAGAGGCTTCACAAATTGGAAAAAAAGGAGTTTGGATGAACCAAGTCCAATCGCAATTGGCCAATCTAACAATTCAGTTGAAAGATATACAGGAAGGAAAAAACATCCACGAAGAGGTATGGTGTACTTGATGTTGCATGGAAGGACATCATAAGGATCACTTTCTGGGATTTTGCGATTAGTTACAGTCTGGTGCACCCAATCCATGTAAAGGTGGATTTCCATGGTGTCGAATCTTTCAAACTTGGGGATATCGACACAAGGAATGTGTATATCTCCAAAAGGTAGTATCGAAACCTGCCAATTGTTTCTGTAATTTATGTCACTCTATTGTTCATGAAGAGAATAATTATAGAGAATATGACATTCTCCAAAAGAGAACAATGGATACATACTTCATGAAAGGATAAGAACTGCTATTGATGGAAAGGTTGCAACCGCAACAACCGCTTTTTTTGTAGCAATAGGTACAGTTTTCTCTTCCACAATAGCAGTACAATCAGATGCAATATAATCAGCCATAGCCGCAGTGCACTCAGCCATAGTATACTCAACCATAGTACGCTCTACCACAACCTAATCAATAACAACAATAGTCTAATCAACCGTAGTACCAGCAGTAAGGTAGATTCCGTGGAGGATTTCGAAGAGGTCGAAATGGAGGCTTTGGTTAAGGAGGAGGTATAGGACGAGGTCATGGACCTATACAATGCTATAATTGTGGGGTATTGGGCCATTATCAATGAGACTAACCAAACCTTCAGTCGCAATGTACTTACTATACTACCGCAGATCATACTGTTGAAGACTGTCCACAATTGATCGCAAAATGGAAAGCAAATAATGTTCCACCATCGCAGAACCAAGACCAAAATGTGAACCAGAATACGAATTAGGTTTCAAACCAACCTCAGAATTAGAATCAAGGACCAACTGTAGGAAAATTTTCAATGAAACCTAGGATCCAACCAGCATATGTTGGAGTGATAACTCAAGGAGGTGCGACAATGAGAGATGATGGTCCAATTCCATAGATGTGATTGGTGTTGATGTAGATGTAACTTCAGAATGTATTCTTCTATGTATCTTATGTATTGTAACCCGATGTTTATTCCGGGATGTTTCTATTATGTATTTGAGTCATGTGGTCATGCCCCGATGTTTCTATCAGGAGGATTAATAATGTAAACAAGTCATGTCAAGTCATTAGGTAAGTCCCCACAGTTTTGGGGCACTTGAGTTATTATACACTAATTAAGGTGTAGGCTCGGGTAAGTATTTGTTAGTCGAGCCTACGTTTGAAAATGCAATTCAAGTGAATGGAAGAATATAAATAGAGAGTGAGACTCTATTTATCACACACATCATACACTCTCTTAAGTAAGGCGCACTTGTGGAGGAGGAAATATACTGGGACTAGAAGGCCACTGCTGTTGGGAGATCTCTTACTATTTTGGTGCTGATTTTATCTTAGAGGAAGTTGCGGGGTTTTCTCCTTTATGGTTTCCCTGAGGAAAATCTCTTTGTGTCTCTTGTCTCTTGTGATGTGCTTGTGTTTTATTGCTATGCTTGTTATTCTCTCAGTGAAAAGATCCTAAGATCATAATGCTAGCTTAATGTGATGAAAAACTAACATGGTATCAGAGCTAACCTGAGAAGAAGATATTGTACAGCTACATGAACTAGGGATTCCTATTTTTTGGATCTTCCTCCACATATTTTCAGCAAAATTATGCTAAGATGACTCTCCATTGAAGGGTGCATCTTTCTATCGATGCGGAATTCAATTTCAAGCATTTTCAGTTTCGATATGGAAATTAGGGATTTCTACATAAGAGGAATTTTTGAGTGAGACCAGCATAGGATTGTCCTCCTCATCAAAACCGAAGTTTAGAGACCTGGATCAATAAATTTGGTTGGGTGAAACTCCGGGAAAGTCAAACCCTAGTTTGACCCTGAGCTAGGAGAAACCCTAAATACTAAAAATGCTAAGTTTTGGTACAGTCGCTATATTCTGAGATTGGCGAAGTCTACGAAGCGGAAACTTGTAGGGGCAGAAGATAAAATCCTGATGAACACTATGTCCAAAAATCAGCCTCATATTCGCCATATTCTGGAGATATGATCTCTCCAAGTTAGGGTTCTATCCTCTTCCAGAAATTAACCATAAATAGGACACCTAGGGAGATCTGCAATATCTTGGTCTACAGAGGTCCAAATGGAATTCCTGAAGATGTTACAGAAAGGACAAAGAATTTAATTTCATTTGTCTGAATATCAGACTCAGAAGATGAACCAGTGACACGTGGAATGCCATACAACTTCGTTGTTCTGAACAGTCCTGTAACAGGTCACCTTGGGAAAAGGATCATAAATCCCAAATGGTGAAACAAATTCTGATGAAACCTATGGTGTTGGATCAGGGACATGTGAGGTTACCTTAGTGTGAAATTTTAGACACAGAGGATCAGTAATTTCTGAGACATCACAGAAACAGTAACAGGAATTTCTGCAGAAGAAATTGGAAAATTAGGGCTTCCTGTTCCGGGAGATCCCCTCCACTGTTTTCAGAAAATGAGTACATTGGACAGCTCCATTTGAAGAGATATTTTTGTTTGTCCAATCAGATCTGAAATATTCCAAGTTTTGAAAATTAGGGTTTTTGCGACAAACCCTAGATCAGCGAACTCCGTGACAAGGACGTGCACCTCAAATCGGTAAGATCTAATCCTTTGCTATTTCCATTTGAGGTTCTCATTTCAATATGATATATCACATCAGCTTGGTGACAAGCTTGCAGAAGTTGACAACTTCCAAGCCTGGAAGTATATGATCTCTCTGAAGAAACTGGATTGGACACCTACATGAGTATAGAGGTTCCAGTTTCAGAAGGAGACGAGGCCAAAGAAGACATCATGCTCATGCTGCAGAGGATGATGAACCATCCAGAAAGAGATCCATATATGAAAGTGAAGATTCTTCAAGCGAGGATGAATATGTTCTGATATCAGCTCTCACAGGTAACATTACTCATGGAAATGATGATTGGCTTATAGATAGTGGGGCTTCCAAACATATGAAGGGATTCAAGGAATCCTTTGTAAGACTGTCAGGCATGAATCACCTCACAAGGTGAAACTAGGAGATGACTACCAATATCCAATAATAGGTAGTGGGGAATCTTCATACAAGCTAGACTCTGGTAAGTCTCTAACAATGAAAGAAGTATTCTTTGTTCCAGGACTCAAGAAGAACCTTCTCTCCATTTCAGCATTGATGCAAAAGGAATACGAGTTGCATTCATAGATGGTCAAGTCATCATGTGGCCAAAAGGAAAGACTATCGATGATGCGGTAGTGATTGGAGAACAAGAAGGAGGCTTGTACAAATTGAAGGGACATCCAGAACAACCCTTGATCCATGACATAGTAGAGCCAAATGAGCTTTGGCATAGAAGGCTTGTACATGTGCATTACAGAGCACTACCTATTGCATTCCAAGCAAAGCATGATGGAGTTTGCAAAGGATGTGCGAAAGGGAAGAATACAAAGAAGACATTTCCTAGCAGTGAAAGCAAAGCCAAAGGCATTCTAGAAATCATCCACTCTGATATATGTAGTCCAATGTCATCAAACTCACTAAGCGGGTATGCATACTATGTTTCTTTTATTGATGATTTTTCTAGAAAGAAATGGACTTACTTTATGAAAAACAAAGATGAAGTGTTCAGCAAGTTCAAGGAATTCAAAGCCTTGATCGAGAAC
>LPNX010641054.1:155768-210739 GCA_001517045.1 Pseudotsuga menziesii | reverse complement strand
ATATAAGGGCTGAGCCATTCTGTCATGGTGGTAGGGTTGCTCCCTTCCATGTCAGATATGAGTGCTGGCCATTCTGTCGAGAAGGACAGATGTAAGAGAAATTGCCATTCTAGGAATGGAGGAACCTGGTCAGTTACCAGGAACACTCAGTATAAGAACTGAGTAGCCATTCTGATGTGATAGAGGGATGTGTTCCCACTTGATCAGATGTAAGGGCTGAACCATTCTATTCATGGCTAAAGGATTAAGTTCCTTCCATGTCAGATGTATGTGTTGGCCATTTCGACGAGCAGGTCGGATGTAAGGGCAACTGCCATTCTCTAGGAGAATGGAGGCGCCTGGTCAGTTACCAGGTAGCTCAGTTGAGGAGGACTGGGGGACATTCTGATATGATTGCTGGGATGTGTTCCCCTCATGATCAGATATGAGTGCATGCCCTTCCATCATTGTGAACAGGATGTGTTCCCGCCTGGATGGATGTAAGTGCTGAGCCTTGTCACAGATGATAGTAGGTGTGTCCTATCATGCTGGTGACTGTAAGTGTTGTGCCATTTCACGGATGATAGTAGGTGTGTCCTATCATGCTGGTGACTGTAAGTGCAGTTCTATTTCACAGATGGTAGTAGGTGTGTCCTACCATGTTGGTGATTGTAAGTGCAAAGCCTTTTCACAGATGGTAGTAAGTGTTTCCTACCATGCTGGTGATTATAAGTGCTGAGCCTTTCCACAGATGGTAGTAGGTGTGTCCTACCATGCTGGTGGATGTGAGCACTGTGCCTTTCCATAGATGATAGTAGGTGTGTCCTATCATGCTGGTGGTTGTAAGTGCTGAGCCATTTCACAGATGATAGTAGGTGTGTCCTATCATGCTGGTGAATGTGAGTGCTGGGCCTTTCTGATGGGATTGTAGTTTACTACATGATCAGATGTGAGTGCTGGGCGTGCCTTTCTGACGAGCAGGTCAGATGTAAGTGCTGGGCGAAGACATACATGAGGGTAGGCCTACAACCAGCATGAAAAAGGGCTGGCTCTGTAGAACTTCCTATGACGAGAAGAATCATGATATAGCACCAGTGTTGATCCAGATTGAGTGATGATCCAGATCTAGTAATGATGATCCAGTAGTGATGATGTTCGATGATGATCCAGATCGAGAGATGATCCAAATCCAGTGATGATGATCCAGATTGAGAGATGATCTAGATCCGAAGATGACTTGAAGACAAATATGACTTGAAGACGAAGATGACTTGAAGACGAAGATTATCCAGTTGATACAGAGAAGAAGACCAGTGCTGAAAATCGTGTTGAAAGAATACCTTCCTAGTTAAGAGGGAGTGTTGATGTATATGTAACTTCGGAATGTATTCTTCTATGTATCTTATGTATTGTAACCCGATGTTTATTCCGGGATGTTTCTATTATGTATTTGAGTCATGTGGTCATGCCCCGATGTTCCGATCGGGAGGATTAATAATGTAAACAAGTCATGTCAAGTCATTAGGTAAGTCCCCACAGTTTCGGGGCACTTGAGTTATTATACACTAATTAAGGTGTAGGCTCGGGTAAGTATTTGTTAGTCGAGACTACGTGTGAAAATGCAATTCAAGTGAACAGAAGAATATAAATAGAGAGTGAGACTCTCTATTCATCACACACATCATACACTCTCTTAAGTGAGGCTCACTTGTGGAGGAGGAAATATACTGGGACTAGAAGGCCACTGCTGTTGGGAGATCTCTTACTGTTTTGGTGCTGATTTTATCTTAGAGGAAGTTGCGGGGTTTTCTCCTTTATGGTTTCCCCGAGGAAAATCTCTTTGTGTCTCTTGTCTCTTATGATGTGCTTGTGTTTTATTGCTGTGCTTGTTATTCTCTCAGTGAAAAGATCCTAAGATCATAATGCTAGCTTAATGTGATGAAAAACTAACAATTGGAAGCTCCTAAGAAGGTCCAATTCAATGTCGACGTAGGGAAGGAAAATTTCTTTGACACTCATGACATCTAGAGCAGAAATCTGGTTAAGTTTCCTATATATGAAATGCCACCTACTTTTGATTTAACAGATGGGTCAGGACCATCACGAAGGATTGGTACATTGCAAAAATTCCTAGAAAGTTGTCTGTGACTAGAAAAAGATTTGGATGCATTAGCAGAGGTTGCAAGGTTGGTAAACTTCTAGGAAAAGGGGCGATAATATCACAAAGTGAATTCTCTATAGAAGAGAAATGAAGATGAATTCCCAAATCGACGATTATGATGTCGACTTAGTCATATTGGATCTAGGATCAGATGTCAACATCTTGACAAAGAAAACATGGGAGCGAAAGGGAAAACCTAAATTAGTATGGTCACCTGTACAATTACGGTTGGTGAACCAAGCCAGGGTATCTCCAATTGGTCATGTACCTCACTTACTTGTCGAAGTTGATGATTGAGATAGTGGATGAAAGTAGCTCCTATCCCACATTATTGGGGATTGAATGGGAAAATGACAATCTTGCGGTGATCAATTTTAAGAAGAGGGTGATGACTTTTGAAAATTGTTACATCCGGGGCATCGCACCTTTCGATCCAAATGAGGGATGATGATATGTGAAACCAGTAAAAGATGAATATGTGGGAGGAAGGGACCATACCTACAACATCTCTGAAGACTACATCCATCCCACCACAGATGGGGATCTAGGTTGGATGATCTCTAGCTCATCATCATCAGAATTTGAGGATGCATTAGAAAATTGGAAAAATTGATTACATGAAGTATCGATCCAGAAATGTGGACGGATCACCCAATCATTGCGCTGGGTCCCAACGGAAACTATTGAGATACTGACCTATGAAGAATTTCCTAATTTTGTTGAGCACATTAATTAATTTGAAGATAAAGTATCTAAACCATAATGATTGGAATTGGATAAAGACACTAAAGGATACTCCGAAACAATGGTGGGAAACACATAAGGATTCAATGAAAAGCTGGCACTGTTGTCGCAGATTCATGCAGGTTCGATTCGGCAAAGTAGAGGAGTATCTAGGCATGAACTACAATGGAAGGAATAATCCATATGATCATTTGATTGCATGTCAGAATGCATGGGTATCAAATCCCAAGGAGGAATGGGTACATGCCTTTGTTCACACGTTGGATGAAATACCAAGGAGATGGTATATTTATGCAAAGATGCAAAGAGAGATCAAAACCTGGGAAGATTTGACAATCATTTTCACTCACACTTTTAGTTTTGCAAGTACATATCCATCGATACAAAGCACACTACAACATATATGCAATATTGTCTTGGAAGTCATTACAATACTGTTTCCAATGAAATCACATGAAGAACCATCACCACAGCTAATGATGGAATGTTGTAATGTAACGAGAGAAACAGATTACGGGGATGATCCACACAACCTTGACATTGCAGATTCGAAAGGTAGTTGAGATATCGCGACCCCAACAAAACCGGTGGATGAAGGTCAACAACCAATAAAGACTCTAAGGATCAACATTGGGACGACAAAAAATCCAAATTTTTCCAATGTTAAAGATTACTAGGATGAGGAAACTGTGGCAAATATTACCTACCTACTGCATGAATTCCAGGACTTGTTTCCAACTAAGTTTGCAGAAATGAAAGGGATTTTAGGTGACTTGGGAGAGATGCAAAATTCAAATTCTTCTAAAACTGGATGAAATACTTGTAAAACAACGTCCATATCGATTAAATCCGCAATGAAAAGAACGAGTAAAGGCTAAGATCAAAATGATGTTGGATGTTGGCATCATCAAACCAGTAGAATTGTTGGAATAGATCAATCTGATGGTAGTTCAAGATAATAAAATAGGAGAAGTTTGGATCTGTGTAGAACTCAGGAAATTAAATGATGCATATCTACACGATTTGTTCCCTACACCATTTACGGACGAGGTATTGGAAGGCGTATAATACAAGAGGTGTATTCATTTATGGATGGGTTTTTCGGATATCACCAGATTAAAATTGCGAAGGAAGATCGACATAAGACCAATTTTGTCATAGAGTGGGGATGATTTCAGTACACAATGATGTCGTTTGGTCTAAAAAACGCACCTGTGATATTCTCACGAATAGTTGTCGCTGCATTTAAGGAATTTCTTTAGAAATTCTTGGTGGTCTACATGGACAGCTGGATAGTCTATGGGCTGATAAAAAACCACATCGTGAATCTTCGCCTAATGTTGGAAAGATGTCGACAACACTAGATTCCATTGAATCCACGTAAGTGTATGTTTTGTACTCCATTTGGGATTTTGTTGGGACACATTGTCTGCAAGGAGGGTATGTTGGTCGATCCCACAAATATTGTGATAATTATTGCTCTCCCAGCAACAACAAGTGTAAATTAGTTAAGGGCGATGTTGGGTCACACCGGCTATTACCAAAAATTTATAATAAGGTATGTGGAAATTACAACACCAATGGAGAAACTACTGAAAATAGATGTGAAGTTTGAATGGACACAAAAGTGTCAAAAAATTATCAATATTCTCAAGCAGAAGATGGCTGAAGCACTAATCTTAGTCTTTCAAACTAGACTAAGGAGTCCCATGTCCATGTCAATGCTTCATTAGTTGCACTAGGAGTCATTCTGGCATAGCCAGGGGAAGGAGCGATTTATCACCCAATTGAATTCACAAGCCTAAAATTATCATCTATGAAAATAAAATACACTACGACGAAGCCCAAAGGATTGGCGATGGTATATGCACTACAAAAATTACGTCACTATATGCTGGGAGGAAATTTCAAGATGTTTATCAATTACTATGTATTGAAATACCTGGTCAACAAGATTGTGTTGGGGGGGAATAGCTTCCGATGTTTTCTATTGTTCCAAGAATTTTATTTTGAGATCATTGTGAAGTCGGGGCGATTTAATGCCTGTAATGTACAATTCCATCAATCTTACTAGTTCCCTAGGTTGGATGGATACATTTGGAACTTTAATAAGGGAGATAATAAATGATGTTCAGACATTAGAATGGGATAAATATTTAATAATGTAGCTTATTAAATAAATACAATAGAAAATTGAATTGGGAATGGAGCGTGGAGACACATGGAGACTATGGGGCCCACACAAGCTAGAAATTTGGTGCCACATGGAATCCTCCTATTGCAATTTTGAATCCATGGGAAGCCTAAAGGTTCTTGGATGACTTATAAGGCTAATACACTTGTCCATATGCACCATAGGTCGAATTTTGGATGAAATGTAACTTACATGGGAAAGGAAGAGTCATTTTGGAGATAGTGAGACACTTGGACTAGATTCCCTAGCTCTATGACAACAATGATGAAGATGCTATGAAACATATGACACAAATAAGATATGAATGGTGACATCTGACATATCTAACATCTCAGGTCGAAATAGAGCATCCAAGATATCTCTCATGTAATTTGAGGAAGCTCAATGGGCTCCAAATCGAATTTGGGAAAGGTGGAAGGCTAGGAAAGGGAGGACACATGGAAAATCATGAGCCTACTCCCTAATTCGAATTGGATTGAGTTAGTGGATGGATTGGTAACTTTATAATTCTAAGGATGTTTATAATATATAGGAAGCAACCAAGATAAGGTATTTTTATCATTTGATAAATTGTCATTTGTGAATTGTGAGAGCTAGTGGATGACTAGTTTTCTTGCCTGAGCCAATTTCGAGGGTGAAAGATTCCCATCCAAGTTGGTGTTTGGAGAGGCCACTCAGGAATTTCATGGAGTTTTAATGGAGTCTTATTTTTAGGTCTAAGCTTCGGGAAATCTTGTGGATTCTTCTATTGCAACACTTCCTCTCAACTATTTCCAGTTTTCATGCCATATTCATGCTCATGGAGGGATTGCGCCTTGGGTGAGCTCATGTACTATTTGGGAGATATATTCCTGATATATTTATGATTGAAATCAGTAAATATTCTCTTTTATTCACTCTCATAAATTTTCAACTCTAAATACCCAATGTTTGTATGTCAAAATGACTTTTAATGAGCAAATAATGACCATTTCCACTCTATTTTGATATATACCATGGTAATGCTTATTATTTTGAATGGAGGAATGTCTCTATGATAAATGTAGTATTAACGGAATGAAATTAAATTTTATTTTAAGTCTCATTTTCAGTACTTAATAATTGGAATCCATTTTACTCATGTTTATTGCATTGGGAGAAGATTTGGTGCATTTTCCCCAAGGGTCGAAATTGTGATTTGGGAGTTGTTTTGGAAAGAGTCATAATAGACTGAATAAACTGAAACATAATGCAAATGAGAATTTAAAAATTTATCTTACTCATCCCTTGTGTCTTTTCATAATTTCGAGTGACTTTGGGATCATTTGAGAATCCATTTCCGGCAATTACACAGGGGGAATTGGAGCCCCAATTTGCTAGTAAAGACTCTCACTTTGAACAAAACATTAAAAAATTTTGAAGAAGTAATTGGGGGGTAATAAAAAATCCATGAACATAATATTTAATTTATAATTTCATTCATTAACCTTCTGAAAAAATTTGGGAGCATTTGGGTTAATTTGGAGGTCCAGACATCACAACTAGTTAAGGTCGTGTTGGCCTGATTTTCTGACCTAGGCCAACAAGGAGATTATGCCCACACAATTAGCTTAAAAAAGTGTCCGGTGTGTTTGGAGTAGCAAAATCTCACAGGTTATGGTCCTGCTACCAGCTGAATTTTTCTCTTAAGGAGAAAACTAAAATTCAGCAAAATCTATCCTAATGTTATTTCTACCTAAATGAATCCTATAATTAGTTTCTACTACCTAAATTGTCCTATAATTGCTTTCTTAAGGAAAGACTTTGATTTTTGAAGATTTTTTCTAAATATAAAGATTGTTAAAATTATGCTAAAAATTACACAAATTGATTTAACAACTGTTAAATGTAACTATACTAAGATAATAAACACCTAAACTATCCTATCTATCCTATCTCAGCTGAGAGCGATTTTGAATACTATATTAATTATTAATTAATATAAGATGAACAGAAGGATAAATTGTATGATCTAAATAAAAATATTTAATCCATACTCATCAAACTATTCTGCTATAACATAACTTATCAGAGAAACTGAAAATAAACAATTACTTCAATTTTCTGAAATGTCTAATTAATTAATAACTAATAACCAACATAGATATTTGAATAAGAGATAATGTCTAGTATGAAACCACTATAAAAAATACAAATGATATCTAACAGACATAAATGAATATCCTTATATCTTGAATTTATAGTAAAAATACTAATAAATTCAGTCACAATGACATTAATTCAAATATAATATTGGGCTGACAAAGTGAAAATTATAAATAAACACCAGCATAACAAAGCATACTGTATTAATATTAAAATAGAAGATCATATACTGAAATATAGAGTGTATCCAAAACAATACCATTCATGATATCAAACTTGGAGATTTCTAGTTACATCCCATATCCAAAGATCAAACTTCAGTAAGGAAGTAAAACCAGCATCAAAATATATCTCAAGTATGTCTCTCTTTCGTCACTCCATCTTCACGTTCATCAAAATTCCTGACTTATATAATACTATCAGTTTTTCGATTCAT
Organism: Pseudotsuga menziesii; assembly: GCA_001517045.1. NCBI lineage: Eukaryota > Viridiplantae > Streptophyta > Pinopsida > Pinales > Pinaceae > Pseudotsuga > Pseudotsuga menziesii. The sequence goes on along the minus strand of LPNX010641054.1, from coordinate 203,101 downwards.
TTTTCCCATCAATGCTACATGCAACATTATAGGATTCCTATAACTATTCAAAGAGAATAGAATATCTTCTAATCAGACATCTGTCACTAGAAGATAATAATAAAAACGACTAGCCTGAATATTTGTTGGTTTAAAAGAACTGGCAATTTCGTAGCCGTTGTTGAAATTCTAGTCTTCAATGAACAGCAATGTATTCCAACCAACATATTAAAAACGTCTTGAAACTGTGGAGAAGAGTGATGACATATCCCCCTATTTTAGACAACAAAGGCATTTTATTAAAACCCAATTGAAACAGAAATAACAAAAGAAACTATAATTCATATATGTGTGCCTGTAAAATCTGGATTTTACAGGCATGCACAACAAAGTTGTTTTATTACCTATTTGACAGAGAATCAACCTATGTACTTGAAAATGAGAATGACCATCAGGTTCTATTTTGATGGTCGACTACTCTTCTAGCTTCGACTAGTTTGGCTTTAAGCTTGATAATCACCAACTTTTGTTTCTCTACCTATTCAAGCAGATGTTGATTTGTCCCTATCATTGACTTTTTCGCCTTTTTATATTGGTTCTTTTCTATATTCATTTCTTTCCACATGTTAATACAGTTCAAAAATTCCTCCCTAAATGTCCTATTTTCCTCCTCTATCAAAGCTGCATTAGATCGACACTGTTTAAGTTCATCTTTCAATTCTATAATCTTGGTCTCGTGTACCCTGTTCAGAACTTGTTGAAGAGTTTCTTCTTCATTTTTCGTGACACGAATCGGCTGCCTGAGGAGGATCAGGATTATCTATATTTTGCCCAGATGATTGAATACTGATAAAAGATGGTTCAGGATCTAAACTACAGGTGTCCATACACGATGGAGCAACCTCTGCCTTACCCAGTTTTGCACTATTATCCTTTATAAGAGTGGGATCATTTATATGATTAGTGTCAGGGACCAACGATGGAACGTCGTCCTCAATATGGACAACCGAAGGCTGAGTACCATGTTGATTAGCTATAGAAGAAGAAATTGTAGATACATTGTTCATGCTTCTAGTAACCCTCCTCAAACGAAGAAATACCAATTTTTTTGATTCAAAGCCTCCAGTATCACAACGTACTTGTGCTAGTCGATCTAATTTATGCATAGAATCCTTGCTATGTTTACAAGGATTATTTGGCTCGGCGAGATTTTTATAATCAACAACGTTAATATCTTTGTTTTCGGTTAACCTGTCCTCTATTTTTGTAGGAATACTACAACATTTACCAGATGGGGGTCGGTTCAAAGCTGCTTCAAAGAAACAGGGAACTACGTTCCCAACACCATCATTACTGATACCAGCATTTATGGGTGGATTGGATTCCTCAAGCCCTTGATCTTCTGATTCAGTCCTAGGAACATTACTGACCTCGGGTTTTACAAAAGCCTTTCATTTCCTACGGGTCTTTGGGGATGGGTTTGGCCAGTAATGAGTCGGCCCCAAGTGACATTCAGTTAAAATTTCATCCCACGATTTACGATTCAAGGACAGTTGATGTTGTATTATGATTTTGACTAAACCATGGTGAAATAAACTTCTATCAGGGTTATCGAAACTTTGAACTGCATGCGACATTTTTTTCAGAATTTGCCACAGATAAAATGGTAGATTAAGCTTACATCCTTTTAATGCTAATAGGAGTCGTAGGTGGTAATAGTGTAGGTGAGAAAAACGTCCATCGCAGGACACATACCTAACCAAAATTTCGTATAAGGCTCGCCATTCTGGTTTCAGGAACTTGACTGAAACCCCTATCTTCAATTTTGTGTTATCTGGTAATGGTAGCAGCAAGGATAGACACTTCCTTTTATTAACCTTACCACCTTTGAACCAGCGCTCTCCAATTTGTGGGAGCTTTGTAGCCTCTGCGATTTTGTCTTCGTCAACAATGAACTTAAAACCCTCGATCTGTGCAACATTTTCTTTTAAATTCAAGGCAAACAATTTGGTCACCTCTACGTTATGGCCGTCAAAACACCTAAAGAACTGACCCCATCCAATCTTTTCAAATAGCAAGGCAACCTTCTCATATGCTTCTATTAGCTCTGAACCTGAGATTTCAAAACGACTCAACAGAGCCATAGCTTCCTCAACACTATCCTGGTTTTGAAATGGAATGAATGGAGTTGTGAAGAGGGAGGGGATAGGTATCCAAGTGCATGACATGATGCGAAATATCAAAACTTCACATGCTTCAAATTTGACAGATATGAGGGCTCTAAATTTGGCCATTTTCGTCAAACTTGGCGATGATGAATGCTATAGCCAACGTTCTTTTATGATACATGCATGTTTAGCCATGACTAACAGTAAAACTTAACCAATTCGACATATCATGGATCGTTTGATTGATGGATCGTAAATCAAGACATTGATTACACACAGTGGTCATGATGAACTCGTACATCGTTATGAAATGAAATGGTTATCAACATTAAATCCTGCTGATACAATTCACCAATATGTTCACAACTGTCAGTTAATCATGAGGTGTTAGCCAAATTTCCATGCCAACATAGTGATCCAAGTAACAGGCATTGTTAATTTGACATATGGATCATGTAACCTCGTAATGCTGTCAATTGATGGTCTCCTCCAGATTATTCGTGAAAGGTGGTAGCGTTTATTGACATGGCGATATAGTATCAAAACCATATACCCTAATGCTTTGTGTTATAACTAACTAATGACCTGACTTAATATTTATGCTATGTATATACATAAATTCTCATTTTAAAATATAGTTTTATGATTTTACAAAATCCCATCTACTGATATTCCAAATTGAATTCGATAGGATACTAAGATATAAAATCATGACATATGGAGATTTCAAATGATACTCATTTATTTGTTATTTCATTAACTATATATATACAATTTTCACAAAATAATGATATGATATTAAGTCACACATGGAATATGGACCTTTAGGTTTAATAAAAGTTTTAATTTAATAATTAACCTTTAGTTCTAGGATTTTCAGAACTATAATATCTTATCAATAGCCAGTTTTTAAATGTGTTTTGTTAAACCCTAATTAGCACACTATCACTAAAATTTTAAATAAATCATATATATAATCAAAATAGATTAATTAATGATGAATTGATTATATAAAATTTATGGGATTGACAGCTGCTAATTATCAAGTTTATGAAAAATGATTTCATCAGTTTCTAATATGTTACTGGACTTTTCTAAAATTGAGAGTTCCTTCAGAATGGAACATTCTGAAGGCACTCTTTTATAATTTTTAAATAGGTAAATCATAAAAGAGCTGATCTCCCTTCATCTTAATGAGAAATGAAAGGGGTTGTTGCTGACTGACAACAAATGGCGACAACCTGGGCGAACCAGTTATCTCTGCTCATACAACTTACAATGATATAACCGAAATCTTAAAACTTATTAAAAACAATCAAAAATTCTTTATCTAAATAAAAACCATTATTTTTATTCATATTCATAAGTATAACTCTGAAATATTCCATCTTTTGAAACAAAATTTGATTAGGGATAAACTAAAAAAAAAAATATCTTGATCGAAACAAAGTACTTCATAGTAATAATAACCTGCACCATCAGCATAGAGTATAGAAATCTACTTTTTCTGAAAACCTTCCAGAATTTGTTCCATAAACATAATAATCTTCTTTTTGTTTGCTTTTCTTTTCCTTAAACAATAATTCTGACTGAAGACTACTATCTAGGTATGGTGTCCCAATGTGATAATATCATTCATGAGAGCTGTCTGAAATAAGCAAGCCGGCTCGTGATGAGACCTCTTGTCTTTTAATTTTTAAATCAAAATCCATCACCCTGGTGATCAGAAATGAAGTTATCCTAGACAGCATTAATGATCATGATTAGGCCGGCTCGTGATGAGACCTCCTATTTTTTAGTCAAAATTTATGTTTTCTTTCAATTTCATCTTTTAAATTTCATAAAATGAGAGATCATTACCCAGCATGGTGACCAAATGGTAATGTCAGTCATTAATATCACAGGAAAATGAATAAGCTGGCTCGTGATGAGACCCCTTATCTTTTGGTTTTTAAACCAAAAGCCATTACTAGTTTCCTAATAATGTCATACTAGTGATATTTGTGATTCTGATCGGACCGGCTTATTACTAAGACCTTCCATCTCTCATTTTAGCATTTTATTGACTGGAACAAATCCTAAATAGTTTTCAGATTGTAAATACTTTTGAAGACTGATGATAGAGGTCTGTAAGAGTTTTTCAAAAGTACAAGCTTCGAAGAAGACATTTAATAAGCTATCCTCATTTTTATAAGAAAATTAAAAGGTGAGGAGTAATCTGAGTAACACTTACAAATAAAACAATGATAGGTTTTTTTATAGATTTAAGAAACCTTGATCATCCTGAACAAATTTTTAAAAGATTTCAGTCTAGTATCATAATTTTCAGGCTCATGAGCAAACTAACTTTTTAACTTGAAGATTTATTTATTTACATTTATTTCTTCAGCTGTTAACTAAAGATTACTGACTGATTATATACAAAAATTTGACAGTCTGGAATATTTGACTTAACAGAATTACAACTAGCTAAAAATAACATAATGATGTTTGAAAGTTATAAAAGTTTTATGAATTTCTCATCATCCTTAATTCTATGGACTATAACTCAGTTTATAGACAAAAATATAAATTTATTTATAAACAGCAAACATAGTTTATGTATAAAAATATAAAATTATTTTACAAACAACAAACAAATTATTACATTTTAAGACAGAAAATATTAACAGAAATATTTTTTCAGAACCAGTCCATTCACTAGGAATGTTTCAGACTGACCTTCAAGTGTTTGCAATCGAAAGGTACTTGGACCTATTTTTTCAGAAATAACAAAGGGACCTAACCAAAGCTTCTGAAACTTAGTATGATCTCCTTTTTCCTCGTGAACTTTATCCCATTTTAAAACTAAGTCTCCCACCTGAAATTCTCGATTGGAACTAAAGGATTGGTCAAACCAGGATTTCACAATCTGTTGATGTTTTGTAAAGTGTTGTTTTGACTTTTCTCTTTCTTCCTCAAGCTTTAGCAGAGTATTAATTCTCTTTTCCATTGTTGGACACTCTTCATCTTGAACAGACTGAGCTAACTGTAATGAAGGTAAGAACAAATTTGGTGGTAAAATAGCTTCAGTTCCATATACTAAGAAGAATGGTGAGTTACCTATCGCAGCCTTAGGATTTACTCTGTCTGCCCAAAGGGCATTGACCAATTCTATATGCCAATTACGATGGTGAACTGAAATAGTTCTTTTGAGAATTTTCAATAAATTTTTGTTTGTTGATTCAGCTAGACCATTCCCATGGGGATGATAGTTAGCTGAATACCTGATTCTTATTCCCTTCTCTAAAGCAAATCGATTTAACTCAATTGATGAAAAATATGAAGCATTATCAAAGATGAGGGAATCTGGAATACCAAATCTTGTTATGATAAAAAATTCCAAAAATAATATAACCTGATTGGTATTTACAATCCTTAATGGTGCAGCTTCCGCCCAACGAGTGAAATAATCGGTTGCAGTTATTATATATTTGTGTTGCATAGATGAGGGAGGATTTATTGGCCCTACTATACCAATACCCCATTGCCGAAAGGGTCTTTCAGCTGAAACAGGTTGTAAAGGAAAAATAGGTTTTTTAACCCTTCTTGCAGCAAGTTGACATTCTTGGCATTTTCTGACAAAAGTATAGGAATCTCGAAACAAGGTGGGCCAATAATAACCAGCCCTAAGAATTTTGTGTGCAGTAGTTTCTCCACCAAAATGACCTCCTACTGGTCCAGAATGTAACTCTTTCAGAATTACTTCCGTTTCATCTTTATCTAGACATCGAAGCTATACCCCGTCTGAATTTCTTCGAAAGAGGATATTATCAATTAATAAATAAGGAGCAGACTTCAATCTAAGTGCTCTTTTCTTCCTTGGTTCTAAGTAATCAGGAGCAGCTCCTGTTTCCAAAAGTATTCTTATGTCTGTATACCAGGAATCTTGAGGTGGAGGGTAAAAATAAATTTCTCTGGTAAGTAAAACCTCATCAATGACAGTTTCAGCTTTATCATTAGGTAGATGAGTAGCTTCAGCAGCTAATTTACATAGTCCTTGACCTTTGAATATCGTTGAGGGTTTAATCTCTAAGTCATATTCTTGAAGAGTTGTCATCCAAGGTGCTCTTTTCTCACCTAAGTCCTTTTGCACTAACAAGTTTCTGACTGAGGAATAAGGGACAATTATTTTCGTTTTAGATTTCAATAAATATGGATGAAAATGTTTAACAGCTTTAAAAACAGCAAAGGCTTGCTTATCAACTTCATGGTAATTAAGTTCATCACCTTTGAAATTTGAACTCATGAAGGAGATTGGGACTTCGTTATTTTGCTGATTTAGTTGGGTTAAAACTGCTGCATATGAAATATTAGAAGCAAAAGCATACAATATGAAATCTTTGTTAAAATCTGGGCTTAGAAGGCTAGGAGCTTCTAAGATGGCTTCTAAAATTTTCTGAAATGATTCTTTTTCAGTTTGTCCCCAATTAAAAATAACATCTTTCTTAATCATTTTTTGCAAAGGACGAATGATCTCGGAAAAACTGGGAATGAATCTCCTAACAAAATTTATTTTACCGAGAAATGATTGCATTGCTTTCTTGCTAGAAGGATAGGTTATCTTTGAAATGGCTTGGGTTCTTTCAGGATCAATCATGATTCCGTGCTTTGAAACCACAGAGCCTAATAGAATACCTTCTGAAACAACAAATATCATTTTTTTAGGATTTAAGGATATTCCAAATTTTCTACATCGTTCAAATACCTTTCTAAGATGAGTAAGATGATCAGGTCGATGTTTAGAAAATACAGTAACGTCATCCAAATAGACAATGACTGAATGGTTAATTAAGCCTCTAAAAGCAATATCCATTGCTCTTTGAAAAGTTGCTCCTGCATTGATTAACCCAAAGGGAATCTTACGGTAAGCATAGGTTCCCCATGGAGTTCTGAAAGCAGTTTTTAATTGATCATCTGGGGAAACCAATATTTGGTTGTATCCTGAGAAACCATCAAGGAGAGACAGTATCTCGGACCCATACACTTTTTGAAGAATTTGTTCCATGGGAGGAACTGGGTAATTATCCTTTTCAGAAGACTTATTCAAATTTCTAAAATCTACACATAATCTAATATCCCCATTTTTCTTCATAACTGGAACTAAGTTTGCTACCCATTGAGTATGCCTGATGGGGAAAATAATCTTGGCAGCTAATAATTTATTAAGTTCCTTCTTAATTGTTGGTTCTAGTGACGGATGATATTTCCTTAGCTTTTGTTGAAAAGGTTTTGACTCTTGTTTAATTGGAATTATATGTTGCATGACTTGTGTGTTGAAGGTTTTCAGGTCGTCATATGTCCATGCAAATATATCTTTAAATTCCTTAAACAATTTTATAAATGTTGTTTTTTCTGTGGGGTTAAAATCTACTCCTAGGTTTATAGTTTGAGGATTCAGATCTGTTCCTAAATTTATGGTCTCATACCTCATTTGAGAGCTATTAGTTTTACAATTAGGGACATTTCTAAATTTATCCTGCAGATCAAAGAAATTTTCTAATCTTAGTACTGAATTAGGCACTGGTTTTACCTGTTCAAAATCTTTTTCAACTGAACAAAACTCATTTATTACCGAAAAATCCCGCAGATTTTCGTCATGAGTGACTTCATCTATGGCTGAATCTTTAAAGGTATCCTCATTCATCAGAAAATTCAGCACCTGCACATCATTATCGAATACACGCCAGTTAAAAATATTATTAGGTATAGAAGGCCTAAAAATCAATTCAACTGAAAAGAAATCTGATGAAAGATTTTCTGACGGAATTAACTTTGATGCTACATTCGCCAACAAATCTGCTTCTTGGTTTTGAATTCTAGGAACAAAAATTATGTTAAATGCATCAAAATGTGAGATAAGGTTCCATACCTCCCGTTGATAACTCTGTAAATGTTCAGATAGGAAGTGAATGGAGTTACGAACCTGTTTAACAATGATCTCGGAATCGCCGTATACAATTAACTCTTTGATGCCCAAATCAATTGCTTTTTTCAAACCTTGTATTAAAGCTTCATATTCCACCGTATTGTTTGTACAATTAAATTCCATCCTACAAGCTATACATGTTTTATTTCCCTAAGTGTCCACCAGTAGGCAACCAGCTCCTGCTCCTTCTTTAGATTTCGCACCATCAAAATATAAAGTCCAGATAGAACTATGCACAATCACTTTACTTTCTATAATATTCACAATATTTAGGTTATCTACATCATTAATGGTTTCCTTGAGTGAAGAGTTAGGAAAAATAGATGTCACATTTCTAATTTCATATTGCTGTTTATTTTCAGAAAAGGCAGAACATTCAGCTTTAAAATTACCAAATCCTAATTCATACATGTAGTTCCCCATAATGCAATCTGAAAATAAACAGGTTCACTAGGATCATGCAGTTCTGTGACAGTATGTTTCATATATCTTTCTCTATTTATCTTTATCTGATTTGACTTTCCGTTCTTAGGTAACCATAATGTTGACCAGTCCGTGGCAAATAATCCATTTAGTTGTTGAGACCAATCCCTACTTAAAAATAGCCCATATGCATCTGGAATATCTGCAACAACAATATCTATAATTTGATAAACCGAAGGGTTACAAGCAATCCTGACTAAGACATCTTTTATTTCTCCTACAACCTTTACATTTGTCATGTCCAATTGAGTTATTTGAGAATTAGATGGAACATATTTCCCATTCAATTTTTTGCATACTGATAAAGGCATCACATTGGAGGATGCTTCGGAGTCTACCATGCAATTATGAACATTCCTATTGAAAATTTCAAAGGTAAGTAAGAATGGAGGTGTTGTTGATTTAGAATTCTTACCTATAAGCGAAGCTTTGTCAGCCGTTGCTTTTCCTTTTTCAGTTGTTGTTGAATCATTATTAGAATTGTTTGCAGCAACATTTTGTTTTGCATTAGGAATAATTGAACTCACTGCAGGATTTATAACATGACTGTTTGGCATTGGGTATATTTGAAGAAGATTGTACATGCTGATGTTTGCACGAGTCTTTTTTAAATCTTCAATTATATCATATTGTAAATCTAATTTAGGAGCATTTTGAATAGCCTGAGTAATTCTGGTTGATTGAGTCTGCTTGCCAGATTGAGTTTGTTTATTATGTTGTGAATTATTGTTGTCATTATTTGTAGTAGAACTTGACGAAGCTCCGGGAGTGTTTGCAAATGCTCTACTATGAGTATTATAGGCATGTTGTCCTGTAGGCAGACTTTTACTCTCATATTCTTTCACAAGACTATCCCAAAAATGACCATTAACTTGTTGAGGTTCCTCTGATTCTTCATCATTTTTTGATTCCTCTTCTTCTTCGTTTTTAGTTATTTCTTGACTAGACGGAGTTTCAGACAAAGATAAAACAACTCGAATTGTATTAAAAATATCTTCATTTGCTTCTATGTCAGGTGGTATATTTTTATTATTTGCAGTCGGGTTTTACTTAAACTGATTTCTGAAATATCCCCTAGAAGGAGAAGCTTCAGAATTGGTTTTTTTTAACCCTACAACTTCATCGGTTAATGTTCGAATAGCATTTTGCAGCTGTTCTATGTCAAATGCTTTGTCTTTTACTGAATTGAGTTTTTCAGTCTTCCTACGAGGAAAAGTATCAAATTTCCCACTTCTATCTGGTTCATAGGACATAGAATCTTTCTCAACTTTAATGGCTTCCTCAAAAGTTTCTACTAATGTTGTTTTCCGAGCTCTCTTAACGAACATCCCAGAATATTTTGGTAAAGCTGACGTATAATTTTCAATAATTATATCCTCAGGTGGTTGAGAAGCAATTGGAATTTTGTTCTTTAATGTCAGAAACCTTTGATTGAAATCTTTGATTCTTTCCTTAGGCTCCATTTTAATCCTAGATAACTCTAGGGCTAAAAGAGCGGGTGCTTTATCTTCCCCAAATTTATCTAGAAAGGCTTTATTAAACTCACCCCAGTTTTTGATTGATCCCTGTACTAACGAAAAATACCAAGTAGAAGCTCTTCCTTCAAAAGTTAGAGGAAACAATCGACAAACAACATCTTCATGCTGAACGTTCAAGGTTTGAACAGCCAACATGAATTTGTCAACATGCACTTTTGCAGGTTCTTTGTCATCTAGGTTAAACTTAGGGAGGAGTTTATCTGAGTGTTTAGGCAAAGGATGCTGTATACCAGGGACAGCTACAGCAGTTGTTCTTAGCCAAGGGAGTTGTGGATTAGGTGGATTAGGTGGAGGATTTCCTCCTCCTCCTACAGGTACGTTTCCTGCCATTGGACTTCTTTCAGAACTTGAGGAATTTCCTGAATTGGATGGTCTTGGACTATCAGGTGGTGACTCAGGAGGAGAAGGTGGCTGATCAAAACTGCCTTCTGCAATTAGTCTTCTAGCAGTGTTTGTTTGAGTACTTTGCTTTTGATGACTTCTAGTTTGATAACGTGGAGTGCTATCAACTTCTTGCAAACCTTGAGTAACTATGTTCAATTGCGGATGACGTCGTTGTTGTCTAGGTAGACCATAATCTATCGGAGATACACCAAGTTGATTGGCATATGCTCTGGTAAAAATATGGCGTGATTCTTCCAAAGTTTGAGTACTTTGTTCAGGAGTAAATGGAGATGTGATATGATCACGTTCAAGGATGATCCTAATAGTTTCTATAAACGGTGATCTGCTAACTTCTGGAGGATGTTGGCTGGTTGAAAATTTCTCATTAGTTTTCCCTGCAATTAATCATTAACAGGCCCTCCTTCTAGCGTCATTTGTTGGCCTGATTTTCTGACCTAGGCTAACAAGGAGATTATGCCCACACAATCAGCTTAAAACAGCGTCCGGTGTGTTTGGAGTAGCAAAAATCTCGCAGGTTATGGTCCTGCTACCAGCTGAATTTTTCTCTTAAGGAGAAAACTAAAATTCAGCAAAATCTATCCTAATGTTATTTCTACCTAAATGAATCCTATAATTAGTTTCTACTACCTAAATTGTCCTATAATTGCTTTCTTAAGGAAAGACTCTGATTTTTGAAGAGTTTTTCCAAATATAAAGACTGTTAAAATTATGCTAAAAATTACACAAATTGATTTAACAACTGTTAAATGTAACTATACTAAGATAATAAACACCTAAACTATGTTATCTATCCTATCTATCCTATCTCAGCTGAGAGCGATTTTGAATACTATATTAATTATTAATTAATATAAGATGAACATAAGGATAAATTGTATGATCTAAATAAAAATATTTAAGCCATACTCATCAAACTATTCTGCTATAACATAACTTATCAGAGAAACTGAAAATAAACAATTACTTCAATTTTCTGAAATGTCTAATTAATTAATAACTAATAACCAACATAGATATTTGAATAAGAGATAATGTCCAGTATGAAACCACTGTAAAAAATACAAATGATATCTAACAGACATAAATGAATATCCTTATATCTTGAATTTATAGTAAAAATACTAATAAATTCAGTCACAATGACATATTAATTCAAATATAATATTGGGCTGACAAAGTGAAAATTATAAATAAACACCAGCATAACAAAGCATACTGTATTAATATTAAAATAGAAGATCATATACTAAAATATAGAGTGTATCAAAAACAATACCAGTCATGATATCAAACTTGGAGATTTCCAGTTACATCCCATATCCAAAGATCAAACTTCAGTAAGGAAATAAAACCAGCATCAAAATATATCTCAAGTATGTCTCTCTTCCGTCACTCCATCTTCATGTTCATCAAAATTCCTGACTTATATAATACTATCAGTTTTTCGATTCAGTTTTCCCATCAATGCTACATGCAACATTATAGGATTCCTATAACTATTCAAAGAGAATAGAATCTATTCTAATCAGACATCTGTCACTAGAAGATAATAATAAAAATGACTAGCCTGAATATTTGTTGGTTTAAAAGAGCTGGCAAATTTGTAGCCGTTGTTGAAATTCCAGTCTTCAATGAACAACCACGTCTTCCAACCAACATATTAAAAATGTCCTAAAACTGTGGAGAAGAGTGATGACATATCCACCTGTTTTAGACAACAAAGGCATTTTATTAAAACCCAATTGAAATAGAAATAACAAAAGAAACTATAATTTATATATGTGTGCCTGTAAAATCTGCGATTTTACAGGCATGCACAACAAAGTTGTTTTATTAGTTTGACAGAGAATCAACCTATGTACTTGAAAATGAGAATGACCATCAGGTTCTATTTTGATGGTCGACTACTCTTCTAGCTTCGACTAGTTTGGCTTTAAGCTTGATAATCACCAACTTTTGTTTTTCTACCTGTTCAAGCAGATGTTGATTTGTCCCTATCATTGACTTTTTCACCTTTTTATATTGGTTCTTTTTTATATTCATTTCTTTCCACCTGTTAATCCAGTTCAACAATTCCTCCCTGAATGTCCTATTTTCCTCCTCTATCAAAGCTGCATTAGATTGACACTGTTTAAGTTCATCTTTCAATTCTATAATCTTGGTCTCGTGTACCCTGTTCAGAACTTGTTGAAGAGTTTCTTCTTCGTTTTCGTGATACGAATTGGCTGCCTGAGGAGGATCAGGATTATCTATGTTTTTCCCAGATGATTGAAGACGGATAAAAGATGGTTCAGGATTTGAACTACAGGTGTACATACATGATGGAGCAACCTCTGCCTTACCCAGTTTTGCACTATTATCCTTTATAAGAGTGGGATCTTTTATATGAGTAGTGTCAGGGACCAATGATGGAACGTCATCCTCAATATGGACAACCGAAGGCTGAGTACCCTGTTGATTAGCTATAGAAGCAGAAATTGTAGGTACATTGTTCATGCTTCTAGTAACCCTCCTCGAACGAACAAATACCAATTTTTTCGATTCAAAGCCTCCAGTATCACAACGTACTTGTGCTAGTCAATCTAATTTATGCATAGACTCCTTGCTATGTTTACAAGGATTATTTGGCTTGGCGAGATTTTTATAATCAACAACGTTAATATCTTTGTTTTCGGTTAACCTGTCCTCTGTTTTTGTAGGAATACTACAACATTTACCAGATGGGGGTCGGTTCAAAGCTGCTTCAAAGCAACAGGGAACTGCGTTCCCAACACCATCATTACTGATACCAGCATTTATGGGTGGATTGGCTTCCTCAAGCCCTTGATCTTTTGATTCAGTCCCAAGAACATTACTGACCTCGGGTTTTACAGAAGCCTTTCGTTTCCTACGAGTATTTGGGGAGGGGTTTGGCCAGTATTGAGTCATCCCCAAGTGACATTCAGTTAAAAATTCATCCCACGATTTACCATTCAAGGACAGTTGATGCTGTATTATGATTTTGACTAAACCATGGTGAAATAAACTTCTATCAGGGTTATCGAAACTTTGAACCACATGCAACATTTTTTTCATACTTTGCCACAGATAAAATGGTAGATTAAGCTTACAGCCTTTTAATGCTAACAAGAGTTGTAGGTGGTAATAATGTAGGTGAGAAAAACATCTGTCGCAAGACACATGCCTGACCAAAATTTCGTAGAAGGCTCACCATTCTGGTTTCAAGAACTTGACTGAAACCCCTATCTTCAGTTTTGCGTTATCTGGTAATGGCAGCAGCAAGGATAGACACTTCCTTTTATTAACCTCACCACCTTTGAACCAGTGCTCTCCAATTTGTGGGAGCTTTGTAGCCTTTGTGATTTTTTCTTCGTCAACGATGAACTTAAAACCCCCAATCTGTGCAACATTTTCTTTTAAATTCAAGGCAAACAGTTTGGTCACCTCTGCGTTATGGCCGTCAAAACACCTAAAGAGCTGCCCCTATCCAATCTTTTCAAATAGCAAGTCAACCTTCTCATCTGCTTCTATTAGCTCTGAACCTGAGATTTCAAAACGACTCAATGGAGCCATAGCTTCCTCAACACTATCCTAGTTTTGAAATGGAATGAATGGAGTTATGAAGAGGGAGAGGATAGGTATCCAAGTGCATGACATGATGCGAAATATCAAAACTTCACATGCTTCAAATCTGACAGATATGAGGGCTCTAAATTTGGCCATTTTCATCGAACTTGGCGATGATGAATGCTATAGCCAACGTTCTGTTATGATACATGCATGTTTAGCCACAACTAACAGTAAAACTTAACCAATTCGACATATCAGGGATCGTTTGATTGATGGATCATAAATCAAGACATTGATTACACACAGTGGTCATGATGAACTCGTACATCGTTACAAAATGAAATGTTTATCAACATTAAATCCTGCTGATACGATTCATCAATATATTCACAGCTGTCAGTTAATCATGAGGTGTTAGCCAAATTTCCATGCCAACACAGTGATCCAAGTAACAGGCATTGTTAATTTGACATATGGATCATGTAACCTCATAATGCTGTCAATTGATGGTCTCCTCCAGATTATTCGTGAAAGGTGGTAGCGTTTATTGACATGGTGATATAGTATCGAAACCATATACCCTAATACGTTGCGTTATAACTAACTAATGGCCTGACTTAATATTTATGCTATGTATATACATAAAGTCTCATTTTAAAATATAGTTTTATGATTTTACAAAATCCCATCTACTAATATTCCAAATTGAATTCGATAGGATACTAAGATATAAAATCATGACATATGGAGATTTCAAATGATACTCATTTATTTGTTATTTCATTAACTATATATATACAATTTCACAAAATAATGATATGATATTAAGTCACACATGGAATATGAACCTTTAGGTTTAATAAAAGTTTTAATTTAATAATTAACCTTTAGTTCTAGGATTTTCAGAACTATAATATGTTATCAATAGCCAGTTTTTAAATGTGTTTTGTTAAACCCTAATTGACACACTATCACTAAAATTTTAAATAAATCATATATATAATCAAAATAGATTAATTAATGATGAATTGATTATATAAAATTTATAGGACTGACAGCTGCTAATTATCAAGTTTATGAAAAATGATTTCATCAGCTTCTAATATGTTACTGGAATTTTCTAAAATTGAGAGTACCTTCAGAATGGAACATTCTGAAGGCACTCTTTTATAATTTTTAAATAGGTAAATCATAAAAGAGCTGATATCCCTTCATCTTAATGAGAAATGAAAGGGGTTGTTGCTGGCTGACAACAGGTCGAAATTGGGGAAAAAAGTGGAAAATTTGGTCATTTAATAAAATTTCAAAAAAGGGACATTAAATTGGTATCATATCATGGTATTGAAACCTTATGGTATTAAAAAGGATTCAAGATCCTGAATTTGAAGGTGTTTTTGTTGGAGGAGAAGAAGTAGTAGAAGAAGAGGCACATTTTGCTGAAACTATGACTAGCAAAGGGAAGGGACCCACTGATCATGAAATGATGGAATATATTAAACTCATACAACCTTTCTTTGATGACATAACCAATAACATGAACCAGAAGCTTATGAAAGGATTTGAATTGTTGGTTAGCCAATTTGGAAGCAAATTAGGAGTAATTGGAGATAGCAGTAGTTCACAATCTGAAGAAAAGAAGAAAATGGGGGAGCATATTTTCTCAATAACATAACTCCATAATAGACCCCAGGAATTTCAGAGCACACCAAGTCCTAGGGCACCTAAATTTCTTGTACCCAAGGAATATCCCAACATTCAAGTTGAACGTGTTACAATGGCAAAAGAATGGGATAAATTGGATGAAGATTGTAAAAGAAGTGTACCATTTGATCAATACTTTCTTGCTGCAAATAAACTCAAAAAGAAGGAAGACAATAAGTCTATATAAAAACAAAGACCTAAATTGTGCCATTATTAAAGTTCCACTCCCTACTTTTGATGGTTCCTCTCGAAGTTCTGCTAACACTTGGGTGCAAAAATTAGATGTGTATTTTCAGTTGAATCCAATGGTGGAAGAAGACGCCTTAAAAATAGCCATATTGCACTTGGAAGGAGATGCCAATGAATGGTGGTTCCATGGCCTGAAGACTTTGGGTCATGATAAGATTAACACATATGGAGAATTTATCGACAGGGTACTAGAGATATTTGACCAAAAATATGATGGAATTTCAAAAATTATCAGTAAAGTTGGCTGATGTGTCTATGAAAAGGTTAGTATTTATGTTCACTGAAGGTTTGGATGAACCCTTAAAAGGTTTGGTCAAATCCCACAATCCTACTACATTAAAAGATGCAATGAGCTTGACTAGAGATCTCCAAAATGTGCTTCCTAGAACAAGATTTCCTCCCAAGCCTAACTTCAAATTTGAAAATAAGCCTTGCCAAATAGGTTCACCTGATAAGAATCCTTTGAAAATATATTCAAGTGAAAAGAATAATAAATAAGTACTAAACAGGGATGAACTTCGAAGAAAAAAATTGTGCTTCACATGCTTTCAACCATGGACACCGGGGCATAAATGCACTAAGGGAAAAGCTCAATACATAGAAGTATTTTATGATAATGATGCGTATGAAGGGGGTATGGATGAATAAGTACAAAATTAATATCAAGAGGAAGATTATGAGATAGCATCTAAAGAAGAAATACAAGATTAAAATCATCCTTCACCGAACAAAGAAAGAATGGCAGTACTTTCAGCAATGCATCGCTATCACATTATTAGATGCAAGGGTGTGGTATTCAGACAAAGAGCTTCAGTTTTGGTAGATGGAGGAGCCACACATAAATTAATTTATGCATATATGGTGGAGAAAATTAATATACCTACTGAACCATTCGATGTCTTCACATTTGTCATTCCCGGTCACAACACAATGCAGTGCAAAACATGGGTTCCCAAGCTGCAAGTCACAGCAGGTAACTGTACTTTTGTTGATAGTTTTTATGTGGTTAATGTTGCTGATACTAATGTGTTTTTGGAAGTGAAATGGTTGTATTATATAGTGGATCATACAGTAAATTATCAAATTCCTGAGATGAAATTTCAAGATTCAAAACGTGTACTAAGGGTTGTGAGGGGCCAGCACACTTACCCAAATCAAGTAGTGAATTGCAATAGTATGAGATATACATTAAGACATGGGGACATAGAATGGGTTTCTAAATATCATATCACATATCCCAATCCAAAAATAAATGTTTTTGAACACCCAAAAGAGATAGAGAAACTATTGACAAAATATGAAAAAGTTTTTAGAGATCTTCCACATGGCAAACCACTTGTAGGGGGGTTGAGCACAACATTGTCTTAGAGGAGGTTAATTCACCCATTTAGATACCACCTTATAGAAATCCAAAGAAAATAAGATATGAAATTGAGAAGGCCATCCAAGAACTATTATATTTGGGACTCATTAGACCAATCTCTAGCCCTTTTGCTTCTTCAGTAGTGTTCGTAAAGAAGAAGGATGGAACTTTGAGGATGTGTATAGATTTTAGATATTTGAACAAGAATACCATAAAGAATAGGTATCCTATTCCTAGGATTGATGAGCTCATGTATGATCTATTTGGAGCCAAATATTTCACCAAAATTGACCTTATACCAGGTTATCACCAAATTCGAATGAAGGAAGAAGATGTGCAAAAGACTGCTTTTTGATGTCATTATGGTCACTTTGAGTTTCTCTTTATGCCATTTGGGTTAACCAATGCTCCAGCCACATTTCAAGCATGTATGAATAGAATATTTTTCAAGTATCTTAGAAGGTTTTTTTTGTTCTTCTTTGATGATATTCTCATTTACAGTAAAACTTGGGAAGAGAACTTGCAGCATCTAGAGGTTGTGTTGACATTAGAGAGAATTTGAGGTCAAAAATGGGCCTCAAAAGGACCAAAATGTACTATAAAAATCAGCCAATTACATTCTAGTAGATGACATCATCCCCGATGGTTGAGGTGGCATTGCATGAGTTAAGAATGCTTATTTGTCACATTTTCTATGGTGGATGAAAACCCATAGTTAACCAAGGTAGTGGTACAAGTACTTTTAAATCATAAAGTGAAGTACTCACAATAAAAGTCATTTCACACTTTCTCATAAAATAATATTATTGTTATTTTCAAGTAAAGTACTCACAATTCACTTTCTCATAAAATAATATTATTGTCATTTTCAAGTAAAGTACTCATAATTCATAAAAATGTCTTTTCACATCTTTTTATAAAATAATATATTGTCATTTTCATATTTTTTAATTTTAAATTATATATTCACTCAATTGTATTTAATATCATAATGTCAAATTAATATATATATATATATATATTGTACTTTTAAAATAAATTAAATTCATGAATGATATTTATATAAAAAAAATATGTTAATTATGCATATAAATTAAATTCATTTTTGTTTAACTTTATTTACAAGTTCAAGACAAATAAATGCTAAAGGACAATAATTTTTGGGGAATTTACAATGAATCTTAGTCACATCATTGTAGAGTTATTTTATTAATTTTATTTCTAGTCAATTTAGAAAAGTAACTCAACCATGGTTATTTATATTGTGCATAAAAAGTAGTGTAGGAGGCGAGTTGTCATATCTACCTACCCCATAAAACTCCTAACTCATAATATTTTAATATATCTTATATTTTTGTAGTACATCTCTTAGGAGGCCCATTTTTGACCTCAAATTCTCTCTAATGAAACTTTGCAAGAACAATCCTTGTTTGCTAAGATGTCTAAATGTGAATTTGGGATGAAGGAACTATTGTATCTTGGGCACATTATTGGGAAAGGAGTGAAAGTACACATGGAAAAAATCATGGCTATCTTAGAATGGCCACCACCCAAAAACATCATCAAATTAAGAGGCTTCATTGGAATATGCACCTATTATATAAAGTTTGTGAAAGGGTTCTCAAAGTTGACTTATGCACTCACTTATTTGACTACGAAGGATATTTTCAAGTGGAATGAAGAGACTGAAAATGCCTTCCAAAAAATGAAATAGGTAATGAGTAATATTCCCATACTTGCATTACCTGATTTTTCTAAGCCTTTTGTTGTTGAATGTGATGCTTCAGGTGAAGGAATAGGGGATTTCCTAAAGCAAGGCCAGCACCTTATAGCCTTTGAGAGAAAAAAATTTCAGCCTCATGAAAAAATTTACTCTGTATATGACAAAGAAATGTTGGCCATCATGCATGCATTGGCCAAGTTTCGACAATACTTAGTAGGAAACAAGTTTGTGGTGAAAACTGATCACAATAGTCTAAGGCACTTCCTCACCCAAAAGGATCTAAATGAAAGGAAAAAAAAGTGGGTAAGAAATATTCAAGATTATGATTTTGATATTGAATATGTTAAAGGAAAGAATAACATTGTAGCAGATGCATTATCTTGAATACCTTCTTCTTCCTCTCATGGACATTTCCAAGGATTGGAAAAACATGTTACTAGTTGAATATGCCAAAGATGAATTTGCTTGTGATGTATTAGATGGAATCAATGGGAATGATAAATATAGGATTTTGAATGGGCTGATATATTATAATTGAATAATTTATTTTTTTCAAGGTTCAAAGCTCAACTACAAAATTTACAAGAAGCACATGATTCCCCACTAGCTGGCCATCCGAGGATCTTCAAAACTTATAGGCAATTGAGGAAAAGATTATTTTGGAAGGGGATGAAGGAATATGTTCAGAAATATGTGAATTAATTTAAGGTATGTCAGCAAAAAAAATCAGAACTTACATGTCCGGATGGTTTATTGCAACCATTGCCTATTCCGGAGCAAAAATGGGACAATATCTCAATGGATTTCAACACTGGTTTGCCCAAATATTTTGGTAAGGATTGCATATATGTAGTACTGGATAGATTGACACATTTTCATTTGTTTTATGTCACATCATATTTTAGTTCTGCACAAGTGGCTGATATTTTTTTCAAAGAAATCTTCAGATTCCATGGGCTCCCCAAGAGCATTGTAAGTGATAGAGATAGTAGATTCATGAGTGATTTTTGGAAAGAAATTTTTAGATTGGTGGGAAATCAGTTGAATCCAAGTACAATATATCATCCACAAACTGATGGAAAATCAGAGAGGGTGAATCAATGGTTGGAAGGGTACCTAAGAAACTATGTGGGAGAGCAGAAAAAAGCATGGGAAAAATGGCTACACTTGGGTGAGTTTTGCTACAACACCACCTTTCATATGTCAATTGGGATGTCTCCTTTCAAATAATTATATGGCTATGACGCACTTAACTCTATTTAAATGATATTTGGTGATATTAGAGCTCCAAAAGCTAAATATTGGGTGGAAGAGAGCCAAGAAATTTTAAATCTATTGTAAGACAATTTACAGGTTGCCCAAAATCAGTAAAAAGAATATTCAGATAGACATAGAGAAGAAAGGACCTTTCAGGTTAATTATTTAGTATATTTTATGTTGCAGCCATACAAATAAACATATCTCAAAAATAATGGGGCATAAAAGCTAAAACCAAGATACTATGTCCCATACAAGGTAGTTCGAAAGATTGGGGAATAGCATATGAATTGGAACTTCCTGAAGGGAGTAAAATACATAATGTATTTCATGTTTATTGTCTCAAAAAATATCTTGTTCAGAAAATTGTCACTTCATAAATACTTCCTCCCTTGGATATGAAGGTCAGCTCCCACTTGTTCCAGAAAATATTTTGACGACAAGGGAAAGGAGATTGAGAAGCAAAACTATCAAAGAATACTTAGTACAATGGAAGGATCTACCAAGTGAAGATGACACATGGGAAGAGGAGAATATTTTGTAGCATCCAAAACTGAAATTTCTTGAGCACAATAAATCTTGGGTGGGGAGGACTATAATGTCCCCATTCAAATAATTGCATTGCAGGACAATTACATCAATCCTACTAGTTCCTAGGTTGGATGGATACATTTGGAATTTTAATAAGGGAGGTAATAAATAATGTTCAGAAATTAGAATGGGATAAATATTTAATAATGTAGCTTATTAAATAAATACAATATACAATTTAAGTGGCAATGGAGCATGGAGACACATGGAGACTATGGGGCCCACACAAGCTAGAAATTTGGTGCCACATGGCATCCTCCTCTTGCAATTTCGAATACATGGGAAGCATAAAGGTTATTGGATGATTTATAAGCCTAATAAAATTTTCCATATGCATAATAGATTTATTTTTGTAGGAAATTTAACTTACATGGGAAAGGAAGAGTCATTTTGGAGCTAGTGAGACACTTGGACTAGATTCCCTAGCTCTATGACAACAATGATGAAGATGCTATGACGCCTATGACACAAATAAGATATGAAGGATAAAATATGAAATATATAAAATTTTAGGTCGAAATAGAGCATCTAAGAGATCTCTCATGTGATTTGAGGAATCTCAATGGGATCCAAATCGAATTTGGGGAAGGTGGAAGGCTAGGAAAGGGAGGACACATGGAAAATCATGCGCCTTCTCCCTAATTCGAATTGGATTGAATTTGTGTATGGATTTGTAACCTTAGAAGGATAAGTATGTTTATGAAATACAAGAATCAATCAAGAGAATGTATTTTTATCATTTGAGAAATTGTCATTCGTGAATTGTGAGAGCTAGTGGATGACTAGTTTTCTTGCCTTAGCCAATTTCGAGGGTGAAAGATTCCCATCCAAGTTGGTGTTTGGAGAGGCCACTTAGGTATTTCATGGAGATTTAATGGAGTCTTATTTTTAGTTGTAATCTATATTAAAACTTGTGTATTCTTCTATTTCATCACTTCCTCTCAACTATTTCCAGTTTTCATGCCATATTCATGCTCATGGAGGGATTGTGCCGTGGGCAAGATCATGTACTTTTTGGGAGAGATATTCCTGATATATTTATGATTTTAATCAGTAAATATGATATTTTCTTCACTTTTATAAATTTTCAAGTCGAAATACCCAATATTTGTATGTCAAAATGACTTTTAATGAGCAAACAATGACCATTTCCACTCTATTTTGATTATGCCATGGTAATGCTTATTATTTAGAATGGAGGAATGTATATATGATAAATGTATAATGAATGGAATTTAATTAATGTGTATTTAAATTCTCATGTTCAGTACTTAATAATTGGAATCCATTTTACTCATGTTTATTGCATTGGGAGAAGATTTGGTGCATTTTCCCCAAGGGTCCAAATTGTGATTTGGGAGCTATTTTGGAAAGAGTCATAACAGACTAAATAAAATGAAACGTGATGAATATGAGACTTTAAAAATGTCCCTTACTCATCCCCTACATATTTTCATAATTTCTAGTGACTTTGGGATCATTTGAGAATCCATTTCCGGCAATTACCCAGGGGGAATTGGAGCCCCAATTTGCTAGTAAAGACTCCTACTTTGAACAGAACATTAAAAAAGTTTGCAGAAGTAATTGGGGGGTCATAGAACATCCATGAACATAATATTTAAGTTATAATATCATTCATGCACCTTATGAGAAAATTTGGGAGCATTTGGGTTAATTTGGAGGTCTAGACATCAAAACTTATTAAGGTCGAAATTAGGGAAAAAAGTGGAAAATTTGGTCATTTAATAAAATTTCAAAAAGTGACATTACAATGTCGGACCTGATAATTTTTCAAGGATTGAGACAAGTGAAGAACCAACCAGAATTGAATATGGATTTATTGAGGCATAGTTATTTAAAATCAGAATGGTGGATGACCATCTTGAACAAATTATTCAGTTCTTGTCAACAGGGAAAGCACCGGACAATTTCACCACTATTAAGAAGAAGAAATTGGTCATTTTTGTTGCATATTTTAAGATAATTGATGTACAACTCTATAATATGGGTCCAGATGAGATTCTACATCGATATGTTCTACCACATGAGTAGGGACGTATATTGGCTAAAGTACATGACGGAGTTGCAGGAGGACACTATGGAGAGTGTGCAACTTCCAAAAAGATACCTTGAGTTGGCCTCTGGTGGCTGACTCTACGAAAATTTGTAATTTTTTTCAATGAATGGGGAAGCCATCACGATGGGATGAGATTCCATTTGTACCTTAGTTAACGCTACATCCATTCAATAAATGGGCAATCGACTTTATGGGACCCATTAATCTACCAGGCAAGAGGACAAGTGTGCGATACATTATCGTAGCAAAAAATTATTTGACTAGATGGGCGGAAGCAACACCAGTGATGGATTTCACCGTTGCGACTACAACAAGGTTCCTATTCGAAAATGTCATTACTCGGTTTGGTTGTCCAAAGATATTGATGAGAGACCATGGTAGTCACTTCATCAATCGCACCATCAGCACAATGATGGAGGAAATTAAGATTCAACACAAGAAGAGCACTCCCTATCACCCGCAAGCAAATGGGACAGTTGAGGCAATCAATAAGGTGTTAGGGCATGTGCTCACAAAAGTATGCAACATAAGCCGCGATGATTGGGATTTGAAGATTCCTGTGATATTATGGGAATACTGAACCACCTTTAAAATCTTGACGGGGAAGACACCATTCAAGCTAGTCTATGGCCAAGAAGCACTTATGCTCATGGAATATATTGTTCCTAGCCTTCGCATTGTAGCAGTGACAGGTATGGATGATGAAGGAGCCCTTGAATAATGCTTAATGCAGTTGATAAAGCTTGAGGAATATTGGCTCATCACAGGATTTCACTAGCAAGTTGAAAAGGATCTCCAGAAGGCATGGCATGATCGACACATCAAATCCAAGTACTTTCGAGATAGGGATATGGTTCTCCTCTATGATAACAAGTTTGTGAAGCACCCAAGTAAGTTACAAATGCATTGGTTATGAACTTATGTAATTCATTTCATCACTGATGGAGGTGTGGTACAGTTTCAATAGTTAGATGGTGCATTGCTTCCAAATCTTGTGAATGGTAATCAGTTAAAACCCTATCAGGATAGCCAGGGACAGCACCAGATCTAGGAAGTCATTTGCTAAAAAAAAATGTAAAAGATGCTACAAAGGAGGTCGTCGCAGCAGAAGTCGATCGTAGGGAAAGAAAAGAGGCACAAGTCGCAGCAAGTAAGTATTTTGGTGACATCTGCTTGGATGTGATAGGGTCAAATCATGAAATAAATTAAGCATTTAAAACCAAACGGGCGATGATGCAAGTGGACGTGACGCGCATTTATGGGGAATTACACTGTTGGATTTGCAGAATCGATGGCATATTCGGTCAATCATTGGAGGATTTCACCATGATGATTCAAAATCATTTGCACAAGTTCTTTCAAGCTTATAAGAATTTATAGGGGGTGTTTTAGATGAACCATTGTGATAGTTGAGCAGATCAAAGCGAAGGGAATTAGCAGAGCATAGTTGAGAGTGAGAGAGTGAGAGAGTGATAGAGTTGTAGCAATGGCTCAAGTAATTTTGAGCGGTAGCACCCATGAGTCTCTTTCATCAAGAATGTTGATCGAGGAATAAACGCCAGTTTTCAATAACAAATTCCACGGATAGTAAGGAATAAATGGGGTGCAAATCATCCAAAGTCCCCGCAGCAGAAGAAGAGGTCCACATGAAGTTCGACCAAGCTCGCAAAACTTGAAGCAGAGGTTGGGCCCTTGACTACCAGTGGACAGGATTCCATGGCGCGAAAGGGGTTGAATGTTGATGATATCCCTGGGTATGTACCACCCAGAAAGGCAAGCGCACCATCAGTGAATTTCTCCAAGAACCAACGGTATCAAATTAATATGCATGTGACGCCAAAAGGGGTGCACGTCACAATGAATATCGTACCTCATTTGATGAAAATGACCTACAACAACCATGACTTGCTGGCGTACCAAAAGTGCACAACAGAACCTTATGAGACAAAGGCACAAGGTGATGGAGGTCTATTTATTCACATGCCACAGTAGTGGGCTATGGGATTACATCGGTCGAGGTTGTTAGGCCTCACGCACATGCCGCATTTTGGCCGCTCAGCAAATTCCAATGCCTGCGTAAAAAATTTGTTGGATTTCTTTCATGGAGGATACCTGTGGATCGATACAAAGGTATCAAAATCATGTTGATTTCATATATTATTGAGTTTCCCATGAAGGGTGTCGACCCGTTGCAGTAATTTAGAGGCAAGGAAAATGGTAAGAGGTTAGCTATGAAGCTGAAGAATAAGTACAATGTTGTTTGGGATAAACATGCATATGTTATCGGAACCATCAACGACAAATTCATTTGATTCGCAGCCAAGTTGTTGGTTGTGAAGATGGTAAGGAAGAACATGCCTAATCAATGTACTTCTATAGTAATTACGTGCACAGAGCAGTGCACTGAAGGCATCCAAATGAACTGGGCATTGTTTTTATTAAATCAACTAACCATGACACAATGTTGGTCCAAGAAGGTAAGAGACCCTTTACATATTCATGGTTGTTAATTTTAATCGCACTTGTGGGATGGATGGAACCCACGTATTACCAAGGGATGGACATAGAATTCTCCCAAACATGGAGGGGTGCACATTACCAGAACTTATGGTGGCTTGATATGAAGGATTGATAGATTGAATGCGTAGTGCAGTTTTATTTATATGGGGATGCGCTATGAGATGGAGCAGGAAAGGTTCCACGTATCACCAAGGAGGAAGTAAGAAAATATAGAAACATATCATGTTTCACAATGGGACCCCATACGATACATATTCAAGAGTGATGCAATAGTGATAATCAATGGCTCACCACACTGTATAAACTCACGGATGTAGAGCTAGAGGAAATTATTGATGATTGGCCTGTTGAAGGGAAAGTGTTGGTCAGTGTCAAGGAGCTATCAGAAACGGAGGCAGGTCCTCCGTTCGACATGCTAGTAGAATAGGAGTAGGTGAAAGAAAGCGACAAGGAGTCAGAAGAGATGTCATCCAAGACTCCGACAAATTCCAAGGTAGAAAGGTGGTTCGAATAAGGATGGACCAAAAGAAGGTTAGAGTAGAGCGAGGGAAGCAACACCCCAAATATGGTTGATGATCAAGTGTGTCGCATACTAGCCGCGATCACCACTGTGACTACCAAGAGTGAGGTGCGTTGAAACAACATTCGACCGGGTTTTTCCACTAATTCAAGAATTCATTACAATCCATGACTAATGTGATATTGGAGAAGGTTCCCTAAATCGACGTGCTGCAAAGAACAATAGAGATAAGTACAAGAACAAGGGTAAGGATTATGCAAATTCCACCGCGGGCATTGGAGTCTAGTAGTGAATATGTCAACAAAGCAATGCAGCAGTTCGATACAATTAGTCTGGATGTCAACAAGTTGACTGCACTTACGCTTGCACGGTTGCAGAAGGCAACGAATTAGAAAATCAACGATCATGAAGAAATCATGCACGACAAATTACTAAAGTCACAAGAACAAGTGGCAGTGGAGAAGGAAGAGATTGAAAGGCTGAAGAAAGTACAGAAAGCGAAGTTGTTGTCAAAGGAAAAAGAATTAGATGACATAAAATGACTAGAAAAGGCCATTGTGGTCGCATGCCAAGAAATTACAAACATCACGGTAGAGATGTTTTCTGAAGTGAAGGTTCTGCAAATAGGCCATATAATTATAGACGTGAAGAAGGAAAATGAGGAGCTACAGGCATGGATAGTACCCAACACACTGTCAAAGCAGGTCGCGGAGCATAAAGGAAATATCAAGGATGCGATCACCCAAATTGATGACTATGAGAAAGTAGCCAAGACACTGGCGGACAAAACTATTAATTTTATTGTAACTTCGGAAGATATTCCAAGTAATGTTGTATTCCTCCCTAGGGAAATGAGTTTGGTCTTGTCAAATTCATTAAAAGAATCAATGTAAATATCTGTATGTAAGTCGGGTCATTAGTACCCAAGTGTCGTTATAATAAATCATATTTGTAATGTCCAGTTGGACAAGTCAACCCTGGGAGCTAGTGAAGTTAACCCCACTAATTTATAGGTCAATTCAATAGAAGAATATAAATAGGAGGCACCTACCTTCATTTTTACTCACTCACTCAAGTTGTTCTTAGCAAGAGAGATAAGTGGTAGCGCAAGATAAAGAAGGAGGAAGTTGTTGTCTGAGTCTTACACTGCACTTGTTGAGTTCTATGCTGAGGAAGTTTTGTGGGGTTTTCTCCCTTGTGGTTTCCCTGAGAAAAATATCTATGTTCTTTTGTTCTTATGTTTTTTTGCATGTTGTTCTTTCAGTGATCTTCTAGTGGCTAATTGTTTAAAGATACCATCTAAACAATTTTAAAGAAAAGTCAACATGGTATCAGAGCCACCCTAAAAGGAGACACTACACAACTAGGGTTTTTTGTTCTAAGAAATCCTCTCGACACATCAACCAGAAAAGAAGGCTCCTCCAACTCGCCTCTGAAGGGCGCATCTTTCTATGGTGACAAAACTGAAATCCAATAATTTTCAATTTTGGACCTGTTACTGTTGCCGGGACAAACTGAGGTTTCAGTTTTCCAGGTTTTTCATCATCAATCATAGAAAAAGGAAAATACAGTCTACCCCACCTCAAGAGGGCGCATATTTTCCATCATTCATCTTTACCTGTGATCCCAGCTGCAAAATTAGGGCTTCTACTCCAAACCCTAGAACCTCATAATCAGGTTTTTTCTTCTACAAGTAAGTATTCTTTTATCTATTTCCATTTGAGTTTCTCAGTTTCTTAAAGATGACAAAGAATACCAAGATAGATGAAAAGCTTTAAGGGGTTGAAAACTTCAGAGCATGGAAGTACAAAATCATGCTCATCCTCCAAGAGAATGATCTAGATCAATTTGTGAAAGAGGAAGGGAAAGAACCAGAAGAAGCTGAAGGTAAATCCAAGCACAATAAGGATATGATCATAGCTAAGAGAATCATAGCTGATTCAATCAAAGATAACCTGATCCCTCAGGTGTCATCCATGGAGACTCCAAAAGAAATGTTTAATGCCCTATTAAGTCTATTGGAATGGAGGAACATTAACTGAAAGATGACCCTGATAAATCAACTCAAAGGTGTAAAAGCTCACAAGTCAGAAACTATGCAATCTTACTTCAGAAGAGTAGCTCAAATCAAGGATCAATTAGAAGCCATCAGTGACATGGTTGAAGAAGCAGAGGTTCTAATGACAACCTTAAATGGCCTTCCAAGATATTGGGAAGCTTTCATTCGAGGAATTTGTTCAAGAAGGAAGCTAACCAAATTCTAGAATTTACAGGAAGAATGTGTCCAAGAAGATGAGAGGATAGAAACCAAAGAATAAAAGCTAAATGACAATGAGGATGAAGCTTTAACTTCCCATACCAAAGGCAAAAGAAAGAGCCATGACCATCCTCCTAAGACTCAAGGGTTTAAAAGAACCAAAAGATATTTCTCAATATTTGAATGCTTCAACTGTCACAAGTTAGGACACATTGCAATCAACTGTCCCATGAAAGTAGAAATACTCAAGAAGATGAGAAGGTTTCAAGCACATGCTGTTGAAGATAGTGATCAAGGAGAAGAAGAGGAAACAAAGAAGGATGAAAATTCCAATGATGAGTATGTTTTGATCTCTACCCTAACTGGATCAGTCTCACCAGGAAATGATACCTGGATGATTGATAGTGGTGCCTCCAAACACATGACTGGATACGAGGAGTCACTTTCATGCCTTGAACAAAAGGAATATCCACACAAGGTAATTCTTGGAGATGACTCTCAATATCCAATTAAAGGGCTAGGATGAGCATCTTATAAATTAGATTCCAGAAAACCTATGAAGATGAAGGATGTCCTATATGTCCCAGGACTAAAGAAGAACCTTCTCTCCATTTCAGCCTTAGATAAGAAAGGATTCTGAGTTGCCTTTATCGATGGAAAAGTCCTCATTTGGACCAAAGGAAAAACTATCGATTATGCAGTAGAGATTGGAGTTGAAGAAGGAGGTCTCTACAAATTAAAGGGACATACAGATTCTGCATTAACAACCAGTACCATCAATGCAAGTGAGATATGGCACAGAAGGATTTCTCATGTTCACTACAAGGCTATTCCAATTGTAAGCAAGGTAGTAACTCGTTTACTAGAAATTCAGGTAAAACATGAAAGAGTGTGCAAAGGATGTGCACAAGGGAATAATACTAAGAATCCCTTTCCAAAAAGTAACAGTAAGGAAAAAGGGATCCTAGATATTATTCACTCAGATATCTGTGGGCCAATGCAAACCACTTCATTAAGTGGGTACTCTTACTATGCCTCCTTCATTAATGACTACTCCAGAAATACTTGGATATACTTCTTGAAAAAGAAGGATGAAGTATTTGAAAGATTCAAAGAGTTTAAAGCTCTAGTAGAAAACCTTTTGGAAAACAAAATCAAGATTCTAAGGTTAGACAATGGAGGAGAATTTACTTCAAATGAGTTGAATGATTTCTGTAAAGAGGCTGGAATTAAGAGGGAGCTCACCATTCCCTAAAATACGCAACAAAAGGTGTGGCGGAAAGAAAGAATAGATTTATCATGGAAGGTGTGAAAGCTATGATACATGACCAAGATATCCCTATGTACCTATGGGCAGAAGCAGCATGAACAACAATATATGTTCAGAATCGAATCTCTCGCAGTGCTCTTGGGAATAAAACTCTAGAAGAAATGTTCTCCGGTGAAAGACTAGAGGTAATTCATCTTAATATTATTGGTTGTCTTGTACACATTCATATTCCCAATGAGAAGAGATCAAAACTAGATCCTTCAAGAAAGAAAGGATTGTTCATAGGATATAGTGAACAATCAAAATCCTATCGAATATATATCCCTGGGTACTGTCAAATTGAGCTTAGCAAAGATGTTACATTTTATGAAGATTCAGCCTTCAAGAAATCAAGAAAAGACAAGGAAGATGAATAGGAGCATGAAACTCCCAAAACTATTGAAAGTACTAAAGAAGTCAGAGTTGAAGAAGAAGACCTGATATCTGAAGATCATGATATGAGTGAACCCCAGCTACCTGAAGATTTACCAAGTGAACTGATTTATCGAAAGAGAAAACTTTCCTCGGATCGTGAAGCAATTAAAGAAGCAAAAATACTTGGTGCTCCAAAAGGATCCATCCGAGAAAGGAAGAATCCAAAGACATACCCCAGCTACATGGTTTTGATGAGTGATCTAGTTGATAAAGAACCATCTTGTTTTGAAGAATCTTGAAGCTATGACCACTCAACTGACTACTATCTTGAAGCTATTGAATGATGACACCTCAGAAGTTGTTGATGTTACACTATATAGATAGATCATTGGTTCGTTGATGTACCTCACCAATACCAGACCAGATATATGCTTTTCAGTAAACACATTAAGTCAGTACATGGTGAATCATGAACACGTTCATCTAATTGGTGCAAAGCATGTGATGAGGTATCTAAAGTGAACTTTAGATTATGGGATCAGATATACATCTAGTGGAGAGATCAAGTTGAATGGATATGCGTATTCATATTGGGGTGGAAGTGCCAAACATAGGAAGAGTACATCGGGATTTTTCTTCAGTTTGGGATCTGGCATGATATCTTGGTTCAGTAGAAAGTAGACTAGTATTGCACTTAGCACAACCGAGGTAGAATATATTGCAGCTTGTTTAGCCTACAGTGAAGCAGTATGGCTTCGAAAGATGTTGTTAGTGTTATTCGATGCAGAGATAAATGGCACTGATATCCTTTGTGATAATCATAGTTGTACCAAGATAACAGAGAATCCCATATTTCATGATAAGTCGAAACACATTGAGATCAAATATCATTTTATACGAAACATGGTGCAGAAGGGAGCTGTAAAGCTCAAGTATGTTCCCACTGAGGAAAAAGTAGCAGATGTGTTGACTAAGCCTCTGGCTCATGTAAAGTTTGAATACTTTCGAGACAAGCTTAGTCTGGTTCGAAACAACCTATCTTGAAAGAGTGATTGATAGCATATGTTGGATGCAATGTTGAGTAGGTCAGTATAGGGGAGGGTACATCTAGATAGGCTTGCTGTCATGAAAGGGTTAGTAAGCCAGACTAAATACCTATCTATCCTAGGGGGATTAGTATGTCTATATAGGCTTGTTTGTCCTGAAAGGGTTAGTTAGCCAGACAAGGCTTGTTTGGTCCCCAGGAAGATCCATCTATCTAACTAGGCTTGTTTAGATAGAAAGAGTTACTAAGTTAGACAAAATGCCCTGATGGATCTGCTAGATAACTCACTGTGATGCTGCTACGAAGAAGATAAAGGCCAAGATGTATCCTCAGTATTGCTATACTGTTGATTGATGATTGTTGAAAATCTTGATAGATGTTTTAGTATTTCTATACTGATTGTTGATGACTGCTGATATGTTGGATGGTTGTTACAGTATTGCCATACTATTGATTGTTGCTGACTACTGAAAATCTTGATAGATGTTTCATTATTGATATACTGATTGTTAATGACTATTGAGATGCTTGATACAATATTGTTATAATTTTAGTTGTTGATGATTGTTACAGTATTACTATACCGATTGTTGATGTCATATGAGATGCTTGATGATTGCTACAGATACTGTTAGTAGTTTATTGTTGATGTTTGATGTCATGCTTGATGATTGCTTGAGATGATTATGCTTGATGATTGATTGAGTCTGTATCAGTAATGATACACTGATGTTTGTAGCTGCATATTATTTCAGTACTCATCTACTGATAATGATATCAATGTTCCAGTATCTCTATGCCGATTATGCAGATAAGGCTCTAGCATAAGTTATGGTTGAGTTTTTAGCACTAACAAGCAAATGATGATTGTTGATGTTGTCAATATCCTTACACTGATATTGCAGATAATAGAAATGAAGAAGATTCAGTATTTACATACTGATGTGACAGAAGAAGGTTTAGTATTCACATACAGATGTTAAGGAAGAAGGCACAGAAGTTGATTCAAGTAGAAGACAAATAAAAGATAATCGAAGTTGTACGAAAGACAAAGAAGAAGATCTAGAAGATGGCAAAGATAAATAGAAGATGTTCAAGAATGTACGAGAGACAAAGACTACAAGAAGACGATCCAGAAGATGACAAAGACAAAATGAAGATGTTCAAGAATATACAAAAGACGAAGACTATAAGATGAAGATTACAAAATATGTTCCAACTGAGATTGATGATGAAGATGTTAGACAAGTGTTCCAAAACTTCCTATGACATATACAGTCTCACCAGACAGTTGTACAGTTGTAGTAGCAGATGTTGAATACCTTCCTAGTTAAGAGGGAGTGTTAATTTTATTGTAACTTCGGAAGATATTCTGAGTAATGTTGTATTCCTCCATAGGGAGATGAGTTTGGTCTTGTCAAATTCATTAAAAGAAGCAATGTAAATCTCTGGATGTAAGTTGGGTCATTAGTGCCAAAGTGTCGTTATAATAAATGTTATTTTTAATTTCCAGTTGGACAAGTCGGCCCTGGGAGCTAGTGAAGTTGGCCCCACTAAGTTAGAGGTCAAGTCAACAGAAGAATATAAATAGTAGGCACCTCCCTTCATTTGTAATCACTCACTCAAGATGTTCTTAGCAAGAGAGAGAAGTGGTAGCACAAGAGAAAGAGGGAGGAAGCTGTTGTCTAAGTCTTACACTACACTAGTTGAGTTCTATGCTGAGGAAGTTTTGTGGCATTTTCTCCCTTGTGGTTTCCCCAAGGAAATTATGTGTTCTTGTGTTCTTATGTTTTTTGTGCATGTTGTTATTTCAGTGATCTTCTAGTGCCTAATTGTTTAAAGATATCATCTAAACAATTTTAAATAAAAATCAACAGAAACCACACAATTTTGGATGAGTGTGGAACAAGATGAACAACTACAGCAACTAGGCGCACAGCTTCATGAGGCAGAGGCTCATCTTACAAAAATGAGGGCATCCCTAAAACAATGCCCCCAGTAGTACAGGTAAGTAAAGCAACAAATTTAAATGCACTTCAGCAGTGAACAACATTGAACAAACCAGTTGGATGAATTCCAGGACATTAACGAATAGTTGGCGTTGAAGGAGTTAGAAACAGGACCGCATAGCAATAACAGATATACAGTTAAATCATTAAACAAGATGAAAAAAACACATTTAACACATTACAGAGAGACACAGATATAACGTGGCTCACCCAAGAGATGGGCTACGTCCACACAGAAATTGTCAGTCCTTTTATTAGTGTCCAGAAAGATGAAGGGATACAACCTGCAGCAACTCTGTTGCACTTCCTCTTCACACTCTCAAAGTCTCTCTCACAATCACGGAGATTGTTTACAATACTACAATATGATACAATACCATACCATACACAGCCGTATTACAATGTTTTTCTTTTATAGGGGAAATACCATGGGAAAATACTATGGTTACCCAATACCATGGGTTCGCAAAACTGTTGGCCAACAAACATCCCGAATTTGGGGAACGAGTGTATAGTAAACTTGGGGTACAAACATGAATTAATAAAATCTCTAAATATAGAATATCAGGCTCCACAACTAACAGAAGAATGTGAATGTGCTTGCAACTACTCATGAGGGCCACAGACAAGTGGCCGAGAAGATTGCAGAGCACCCTACGGAGTAGCACACATAATATTGCGCAACAATTAGCATGTAGATGAAGGAAACGGTTGACTAACTCAAGAAGGAATATGATGAATTTAAGGTCAAGATAAGTGCACACATGATATCCAGCTAATGTTGCTCAAGGACAAGCCATAAGTTTGTGTTGGGGGGCTGTTGGCAAGCAGATTGGATGTGCATGGTGCAAAAGTGACAAGGGTCAAAGAAGACTACAAAAGAGGAAGATGTCGACAAGTGGTCTTATTGGTCGCAATCTTGTACTTTTAGTCCAAGTTAGTTAGGGAATTAGTTATATGTGGACCTTTTGTAAAGGCACAAGCCTATAAATAGAGTTAGAAATATAGAAGAAACATCATCTTGGTGTGGAGAATGAATATTTTCTTTTGTCTGTCTTGCAAACTATTTTCTGGGTTTTGATATGAGGCTGTCAACCAAGGGATGTATTTTGGAGATATATGTTGACTTGAAGAAGTTAATAGGAAGAGAGTATTGCTGTAAATTCTATGTGTCTATGTCCCTCCCCTCTACTCGCTGAGAGAGAGGACATGACTCGACTGCTGCTCTGTCTATCTAACCAGGGATCTAGCCCCATGAACATAATAAAATATGCATTGGAAATAAAAATACATGTACATATGCATAATACATGAAAATATACAGCAGGATCAAGTCTCTTTCAACACATTCAGTATGTTCATAATAATTGTAAAACAAATACATTGCAAAGAATATACAAGAGAGCACTTATCTTGAAAATGAGCTTCCCCACAACTAGCTATTGTTGGAATCATTTACCCAACCTGAACACTTAATTTGGTCAACTTGGACTTGTTAAACCACTATCCTAAGTTTAATTGACTTAATCGGCATCAGATGAGCACACTATGACATCAGCATGAGCACACCCACGCCTACCTTCAATCAAGGAGGCCAACAAGTCTTTCTCCTTCAATCAAGGAGGCTAACTGGGCTTCCTCCTTCAATCGGGAAGCCATTCTGGGGTGATCTAAGTGTCATAAATGCACCTAATTGCTAACTGATTGTTACAAACAATTAATCCAAGTGGTGAAGGTGCCTCCATTCATTTATTTGATTATTTTTATTATTATTTATGAACTGGAGACAACTAGGGCGCCTCCAACCACTTTTGATGACTAGTTTGACTTCAGTTAACCTCATCAGGGTTCATTGGAGTTAATGATGCGCTACCACTTGTTGATTGGCATGCATTGACATGTGTCTAAGCTACTTTCAGTTAGAATCAGTCATCCATTGCACTTCGATATAGTTAGGGCTTAGTTGAGTCAATCATGGCTTGATCAGTGGGTTAACTAGGTGTGTTTATTGTGGCTGACATTGAGTTAAGCTACATCCATTCATTCAATTCGAATGGCCTCCTTGGGAATTCAAATTTTCTTGGAATTCATGCACCTTGCATGATCATTTTATTGTATTACTCATTCTTTATTGATTATATAGAGCTACTACTCCTATTGCAGCGCCATTATGCCATTTTCATGCTTAATTGTCTGAAATCTCTTATGAAACTGTGTTTTAGTCCCTAGATTATTGTGACAAATTAATATGGTATCAGAGCTCATGATGGGATGAAGCTCAGATCTCTCAAAAACATGGTTTTTTGAAAGATCTTGCATGAAAAATTGAGCAAAGCTCAAAATTCCAACACTGCACCCAAAGCAAAGGCTTACCACTTAATACCCCATGTTAAGGAATTGTTGATCAAGCTTGCTTGATCAACCATGTTGGGTGTGATGAAATCCTAAAATGTGTAGTTTGTTCGACCTTACGGTGCCCCTTTTGTTGTAATTTGCAGGTTTTAACAGGTGAAAAGTATTCACTACAGCAGTTTGAGATGGCTTCTTCCATCAAAATCTTGACTCCATTCAATTTCCATTCATGGAAAGGAGATATGGATATCCAGCTACATGCCATAGGACTCTACCGGGTCACTATGGACACTGAAGAAGAGCCTAATCATGTAATAGACAAAGCTAGATTCTTGAACACGAAATATGAAGCATTCAGATTCTTGTGCCTCTCTGTTCCCAAGGATCTTCTTTTCCACCTCCCGGGATTGAAGACTCTAAAGGATATTTGGGAAAAATTGGACACCCTATATGGAAAACCGGATGATTTGAGAGTTTATCAGCTTGAAAATGAGTTGATGTCTCTCCAACCTTCCAATTTCGAGACCTTAAATAATTTTTTCACAAAGTTCAAGCACATTGTCTTACTGTTGAAGTAGTGTAAGGTGGAGAAGGAGGATGATCAGCTCATCCTAGCCATTCTCTCACAACTTGGATTTGATTATTCGATGTTTCTTTCTACATTCCATGCGAGGAAGCTCACAACCCCTGGATGGAAGATGCCTTCACTCAATGCCTTCATTGAGTCCCTAACAAGTGAACATGATAAGCTTGTCCAGATGGGGATCATCAGATCCTCCCATGATCAATCCCTCTATGCTTCGGGGCCCAAAGATCTGAAAAGTAAGGGAAAGCAGTAGAAGAACCCAAAAACCAAATTTGAAGCTCCTAAGCCTAAAGTTGAAAACCAGCAGCATGAAGAGCCTTCTGGCTCGAAGAAGAACAAAAAAAAAGGGCATTATGGAAAGGAAAAAGTCAAGTGTTTGTACTGCGGGAAGGTCTTCCACCCTAAACATGCCTGCATAAAAAAGAAACTTGATGAAGCAACTTCTCTTCTTGAGAAAAATCACATCAATATTTTGGAAATCTTTCAAACGAGAGATCAGCAATATCGAGAACCACATCACGGAAGAGGTCATGCCCTCATGGAAAGCACTTCAAAGTACAAAGCTCTTTTGATATATTCTGGAGCTTCGAATCACATGATGGATGAAAGAGACTCTTTCTCATCCTTGGAGACCAGCAAATCCATTCCCATCCATATGGAAGATGACTCCACAATCATATCCGAAGGACAAGGTACTGTAAATCTTGAGCATGGTTATTTTTCCAATGTTCTATATGTACCATCTCTTGCATCAAACCTCCTAAGTGTTTATCAAATGACACATACGGGAATTCCCAAGAGAGTCTCCTTTAGCCCAGATGATGTAGAGATAGCAAAACTTGCATCCAGAAAACTTGTAGCAAAAGGCCTTGCAAACCATCATGCAAAAGCCTACGAGTTCTCCCATTTTGTGGTGGATGCAAAGCCCACCACATTGTTGACTCATGGAAATGAGGTTAGTAGACTATGGCATGAGAGGTTCAGCCACTTGAACTTTAAGTACTTGCATAAATTACAGAAAAATTCCATGGTTGAAGGCCTCCCAGTCATCAAATACACCACCAGAATTTGCAAGCCATGTGTTGTTGGAAAGCACCTTGAGCATAAGTTTGATCAGGGGAAGGCAAGCCGAGCATCATGCATATTAGGGCTGATACATTTTGATATCAGCGGACCCATTCCTACCACATCCATGAATGGATCAAGGTACGTTATCACTTTCATTGATGAATTTTCCAGATACACATGGGTCGTTTTTATCAAAAAGAAGTCGGAAGTCTTGGAAAAATTCACTGATTTGAAGGCATTGATTGAGAATTCATCTGGCAAAAAGATCAAGATTTTGAGATCTGATAATGGTGGGGAATATATCAGTAATTATTTGCTGCATATATTTTCCCAAATTCATATTCATATCCAACATTCAGTCCCCTACACTCCCCATCAGAACGGTGTAGCGGAGAGAAACAATTGGTCTCTCAAGGAGATGACAACTTGCATGCTGGAATCAAAGAAGTTGGCTGAAAATTTGTGGGATGAAGCCATAAATGCTACAGAATATATTCATAATAGAGTGCCACACTCATCCATGAAATGGAAGACCCATTTTGAAGCATATTTCAGACACAAGCTGGATCTGTCGAATCCGAGGGTGTTTGGGTCCACTGCATGGGCCCGAATTCTGCATGATAAAAGGAGGGATTTGCAACTACAAAGCATAGAATGCTTGTTTATTGGATATCCTGATGAATATAAAGGTTTCAATCTGATGGATATCAAAACAAAACAAGTCATCATTGAAAAGAGTGTCATGTTCGATGAGCCTCTTCAGGAGGTAGAACTAGTGAAGGAGAAAACAACTGAATTTCCTTCCTATTCTACTGAATATTTGGATGATGGAATTGTGGGTGATGAACCTGATTTGGATCCTCTGATTTCTGATATTAGTGTACAGAAAACATCAGATTCTAAATCAGAACCTAAAGTGCAAAATCATCTCCCAACTTGGGCTAGACAGACACTCTCCTCCACAGGTGAAAACATTGGAAATACGGATGATCCAAGAAGAACCCGGTATGATTTCCAAAGAGCAGGTATTGCGCTCTCTTGTCCTGATTATTTGTTGTATAAATATTGTTATTCAATGATAATTTCAGATCCTAATTCTTACTGCCGTGATCGGAAGGATCCGAGATGGCAAGCTTCCATGGACAAAGAGATGAATTCTCTTCAGAAAAACACTACTTGGAAGCTAGTTTCTCTTCCTCCGGGGAGGAAATTGGTTCAATACAAGTGGGTGTTTCAGAAAAAATGTTGTTGCTGATGGAACAACCTGAAAATATAAGGCAAGGCTGGTAGAAAAATGTTTCTCCCAGGTCCAAGGTGTGGACTACCATGAGACTTTTGCATCGATTGCAAAAATGGACTCCGTCTGCCTAGTTTTGGCAATTTCTGCATCTAAGCATTGGGAAGTGCATCATATGGATGTTAAGTCTACCTTTATACATGAAGATATTCATGAGGAGATATACATTAAGCAGCCCGAGGGCTATATTTCTGATCCATATTTGGTTTGCAAACTAAAGAAGTCACTATACGGGTTAAAACAGACCCCAAGAGAGTGGTATTCCAAGATGGATTCCTTCGAGTCTCTCACAAAACTTCCAAAGGTGTAAATCGGATCCAAATGTGTATCTACAGAAGTATGATAGTAATTTTCTTATTATTGTTTTATATGTTGATGAATTAGTGATTACAAGTAGCACAGTTGCTTCTATTTTAGTCATCAAAACTGCCCTCCACAATGCATTTGAGATGAGCGATTTGGGGCTCTTGAACCAATTTCTGGGGCTCGAAATTGAGCAAAATATTGATGGGATAATGGTCACTCAGTCCAAATACATATCAGAAATTTTTTTTAATGTTAACATGGCTGAATGTAAGTCTGCTCCATTCCCTTTCCTTTCAAGGATCATCCTTGAAGAAGAAAAAAGCACACCTACCATGGGCTGCACTATTTATCGACAGCTGATTGGTAGCTTGCTTTACTTGACTCATTCTTGGCCTTATATCTGTTATTCCATGAATGCTGTGTCAAGATACATGCATCATCCTCATGATCTTCATTGGAAGGCAGCCAAGAATATCCTCCAGTATATTCAGGGAACCAGGACCTATGGCATTCACTATGTTGCAGACTCCGAGCTAGAGTTGGTTGGTTACACAGATTCTGATTGGGTGGGTGATTCTAATGATTGGAATTCTACTTCCGGATATGTCTTCATGTTTGGTGGTGGCCCCATTTTATGGTATAGCAAAAAGCAGGCCGCCATAGCATTGTCTTCAATAGAGGCCGAGTACCGAGGAGCGGTGAATGCCTGCATCCAAGTTGTTTGGTTGCAAGGAATTCTTTTAGAGTTTGATCTTGGTAGTGTTTTTCCACTGTCCTCTTTTGTGACAGTCAAAGTTATATTAAGATATCCACAGATCCAATTACCAGGCAGAGGACCAAGCATGTAGAGATACACATGCACTATATCAGGGAATTAGTGCATAACAAGACCATCATTCTGCAATACTGCCCTAATGATGAGCAGATTGTAGACATCTTCACCAAGAGATTTTTAGAAAAGAAGTTCACTTACCTCCATTCAATGTTGGGGATGAGTTCATCAGGGTGATCAGACTACTTTCAATGTTCAGCTTGAGGGGGGGGTTCCCACTGGGTTTTCCCTCTTTCCTC
The DNA here is from genome assembly GCA_001517045.1 of Pseudotsuga menziesii. NCBI lineage: Eukaryota > Viridiplantae > Streptophyta > Pinopsida > Pinales > Pinaceae > Pseudotsuga > Pseudotsuga menziesii. Next base: position 163,314 of record LPNX010641054.1, on the reverse strand, counting down.
AATTAGATTTATTTTTTAGCATTGTTTGAGTTACATTATTGTACAGGGTGACCTATGGACTTTGTTGCCGAGGCCCTACCATTTCATGAATTTTATTTTTACTCCTCCTGAGTATAGCTTAAGGGGGGGTGTTGGAGTCATTTACCCAACATGCACACTTAATTTGGTCAATTTGGTAGTTGCAACATTCCACCCAACCATAGGATAGTTGTGCTCATCAATCTCTCAACACAACTACCACCCCCGAGTTGGGCATGATTTCAATAAGGAACTAGGGAACAACATGCTCACACATAGCCAAATACACACCAAGGTTCATCCAAGCCAACCTATAGTCGGGTTTATCAGGATGCTAAGGTAGTGGAAAGGATGAATTGCTAAGCTAGTGAGCTCAACCATAGAGTTATGGACACCTGGACAAGATTTGTATAGCTTGGCATTCACAATACCTACACACCCAACACAAGGAAGTATCCCCTTCACTGGTACACAGTCCCTTAGGCCATACCTTCCCTTCCGGTGCTCTTCAAGGTGTACATAGAAGAATAACCAACCCCTCTTGATCATTTTGTGAGGTTCCTCTCTTCACTAGGTTTATCAAGCCAATTCTGGGCCTCTTCCACTCCTAACCAGTTCAAACCAAAACAAGGATGCACATAACAACAAAACACCATTTTTGGGTATGAGGAAAAACGTCCCAGGAACCAAAAACGAAAATGGTAGATGGGGAAATCAACCCTGGGAGAGCAATACATTTTCAGCAAACGTTCTTGGGCATTACAGGAGCAAAAACAACCTCAGTAAACACCCAAAATCATGAATCTCTTCTCCCATTTGTTGTGCAAGACAAAAATGGATTTCTCAACATGGAAAAATGAAGGAAACAACAGAAAACATGAAGGAAAACGCCCAGCTATCTCCAGTTGTGTGAGGAAGAGAAACGCATGGGTGAGGAATGGAATGGGAACCAAATTATGAGTATTTAATTTCCCCATAAGAAAAAAATACAATTTCCAAAAATCATGGCATGCCCCAATACAAATTTTGACTGACATACCTCTCCCTTCCCAAGGCATTAATTGCCTCAACCAACTTCTGGAAGAAATAAATGATTGGGTGCATAGGACAAAAAAGGTAGTTGAGAGTTTTATGGGTTCTCTCATTGAAATTTGGATTTACACTATTTTCTCAAGGGTTTGAATAATCCCCCCCCCTATTCCTTATGAAATTATGCCCCCGTCTCTTTGTTGCATTGCATAGCTAGTTGTGGGTATTTTATTAATTTGAATTTTTACATGATGTCTCAACTTTTACTGTGCCTGGCTAGCATGAGAACCATAGGTATCAATTTTTAATTTTCGATACATAAAATGCTAAATCGATGGTGGGGCATTAGCCTTGAGCTCCTCACCATGATTAAATAAGGACATTTACATCATGTACAATTTTAATGCAAATGGGGTCAAAATAGGGATATTACAATATGGTTAACTATTAATGATGCGATATGAATGGATAATGTGTTGCAATTTAATTCCTTGATGTTTTGCTTATATTAAAGAGGAGGAGTATTCGCATAATGAATGAGTTCTTACATGTCGATCTATTTTTTGAATAATAAAATGTTGCGATAGTCAATTGGATACGAATGATGATGAGTAGTTTCTGATGCGACTGGTGATGAAGAGTTTATGTTAAAGTAAAAACCCCTTTCTCGATCTCTGGTTAGTATTGCGACATAGAAAGAATAAGTGTCCACCTCCTCCTCTTTACTGCAGAAACGTGGTTCCTGCAGCCCTCCCTCAAACATCTCAGGTGACATTGCATCTACTTTGTAGGTGTTGCTGGATAGGGTTAAACCTATCCGGGTCGGTGTTAAGTGAGATCGTGTCGAAGGGTGTCGACGTTGTAAGAATCCCAGTTGGAATAATTGTGTCAACGGCACTCCCTCTTAATCCTAGATTCTCTACAAAGATCCTTGAATTCTTTTGAGGTGAATTCTCCGCCATTATCTGACCGTAGGTTCTTGATCTTCTTCTCAATATGATTTTCAACCAAGGCTTTGAATTCCTTGAAGTTGCTAAATACCTCATCTTTATTTTACAAGAAATTGATCCAAGTGTTACAAGAAAAGTCATCTATAAAAGAAACATAATACACATACTTGTTTCATGAGCTTGATGACATGGGATCGCATACATATGAGTGGACTATCTCCAATATCCCTTTTTCTTTACTTTCTCTGCTAGGAAACACCTTCTTTACATTATTTCCTTGTGCACACCCCTTGCAAATGCCTTCATGTTTTTTCTGGATTTCTGGAAGTCCTGAAATTGCTTTGCTTACAACAGGTAGTGCTATATAGTGTACATGTGCTAGCCTTCTATTCCATAGTTCACTTGGTTCCATGGAATCATGAATCAATGCTTGTTTAGGTTGTCCCTTCAACTTGTACAATCCTCCCTCTTGTTCTCCAATTACTGTTGCATCATCTATTTTCTTTCCTTGACACCCTATATGGAAAACAGGATGTATTGAGAGTTTATCAGCTTGAAAATGAGTTGATGTCTCTCCAACCTTCCAATTTCGAGACCTTAAATAATTTTTTCACAAAGTTCAAGCACATTTTCTTACTGTTGAAGTAGTGTAAGGTGGAGAAGGAGGATGATCAGCTCATCCTAGCCATTCTCTCACAACTTGGATTTGATTATTCAGTGTTTCTTTCTACATTCCATGTGGGGAAGCTCACAACCCTTGGATGGAAGATTCCTTCACTCAATGCCTTCATTGAGTCCCTAACAAGTGAACATGATAAGCTTGTCTAGATGGGGATCATCAGATCCTCCCGTGATCAATCCCTCTATGCTTCGGGGCCCAAAGATCTGAAGAGTAAAGGAAAGCAGCAGAAGAACCCAAAAACCAAATTTGAAGCTCCTAAGCCTAAAGTTGAAAAGCAGCAGCATGAAGAGCATTCTGGCTCGAAGAAGAACAAAAACAAAGGGCATTATGGAAAGGAAAAATTCAAGTGTTTGTACTGCGGGAAGGGATTCCACCCTAAACATGCCTGCATAAAAAAGAAAGTTGATCAAGCAACTTCTCTTCTTGAGAAAAATCACATCAATCTTCCAAAAATCTTTCGGAGGAGAGATCAGCAATATCGAGAACCATAGCACGAAAGAGGTCATGCCCTCATGGCAAGCACTTCAAAGTCCAAAGCTCTTTTGATATATTCTGGAGCTTCGAATCACATGATGGCTGAAAGAGACTCTTTCTCATCCTTGGAGACCATCAAATCCATTCCCATCCATATGGAAGATGACTCCACAATCATATCCGAAGGACAAGGTACTGTAAATCTTGAGCATGGTTATTTTTCCAATGTTCTATATGTACCATCTCTTGCATAAAACCTCCTAAGTGTTTATCAAATGACACATACGGGAGTTCCCAAGAGAGTCTCCTTTAGCCTAGATGATGTAGAGATAGCAAAACTTGCATCCAAAAAACTTGTAGCAAAAGTCCTTGCAAACCATCACGCAAAAGCCTACGAGTTCTCCCATTTTGTGGCGGATGCAAAGCCCACCGCATTGCTGACTCATGGAAATGAGGTTAGTAGACTATGGAATGAGAGTTTCAGCCACCTGAACTTTAAGTACTTGCAGAAATTACAGAATAATTCCATGGTTGAAGGCCTCCCAGTCATTAAAGATACCACCGTAATTTGTAAGGGATGTGTTGTTGGAAAGCACCTTGAGCATAAGTTTGATCAGGGGAAGGCAAGCCAAGCATCATGCATATTGGGGCTGATACATTTTGATATCAGTGGACCCATGCCTACCACATCCATGAATGGATCAAGGTACGTTCTCACTTTCATTGATGACTTTTCCAGATACACATGGGTCTTTTTTATCAAAAAGAAGTCGAAAGTCTTGGAAAAATTCACTGATTTGAAGGCATTGATTGAGAATTCATCTGGCAAAAAGATCAAGATTTTGAGATCTGATAATGGTGGGGAATATATCAGTAATTATTTACTACATATATTTTCCAAAATTCAGTCCCCTACACTCCCCAGCAGAACGGTGTAGCGAAGAGAAACAATCGGTCTCTCAAGGAGATGACAACTTGCATGTTGGAATCAAAGAAGTTGGCTGAAAATTTGTGGGATGAAGCCATGAATGCTGCAGCATATATTCATAATAGAGTGCCACACTCATCCATGAAATGGAAGACCCCTTTCGAAGCATATTTCAGACACAAGCCGGATGTGTCGAATCTGAGGGTGTTTGGGTCCACTGCATGGGCCCGAATTCTGCATGATAAAAGGAGGGATTTGCAACCGCAAAGCATCGAATGCTTGTTTATTGGATATACAGATGAATATAAAGGTTTCAAGCTGCTGGATATCAAAACAAAACAATTTATCATTGAAAGGAGTGTCATGTTCGATGAGCCTCTTCAGGAGGTAGAACTAGTGAAGGAGAAAACCACCGAATTTCCTTCCTATTCTACTGAATATTTGGATGATGGAATTGTGGGTGATGAACCTGATTTGGATCCTCTAATTTCTGATATTAGTGTACAGAAAACATCAGATTTTGAATCAAAACCTGAAGTACAAAATCATCTCCCAACTTGGGCTAGACAGACACTCTCCTCCGCAGGTGAAAACATTGGAAATTCGGATGATCCAAGAAGAACCCTGTATGATTTCCAAAGAGCAAGTATTGTGCTCTCTTGTCCTGATTATTTTCTGTATAAATATTGTTATTCAATGATAAGTTTAGATCCTAATTCTTACTACCATGCTCGGAAGGATCCGAGATGGCAAGCTTCCATGGATGAAGAGATGAATTCTCTTCAAAAAAACATTACTTGGGAGCTAGTTTCTCTTCCTCTGGGGAGGAAATTGGTTCAATGCAAGTGGGTGTTTCAAAAAAAGGTTGTTGCTGATGGAACAACATGAAAATATAAGGCAATTCTGGTAGAAAAAGGTTTCTCCCAGGTCTAAGGTGTGGACTACCATGAGACTTTTGCACTGGTTGCAAAAATGGACTCCATCTACCTAGTTTTGGCAATTTCTGCATCTAAGCATTGGGAAGTGCATCATATGGGTGTTAAGTCTGCCTTTATACATGGAGATATTCATGAGGAGATATTCATGAGGAGATATACATGAAGCAGCCTGAGGGCTATATTTCTGATCCATCTTTGGTTTGCAAACTAAAGAAGTCACTATACGGGTTAAAACAGACCCCAAGAGAGTGGTATTCCAAGATGGATTCCTTCGAGTCTCTCGCAAAAATTCCAAAGGTGTAAATCGGATCTGAATGTGTATCTACAGAAGTATGATGGTAATTTTCTTATTGTTTTTTTATATATTGATGAATTACTGATTACAGGTAGCAAAGTTGCTTCTATTTTAGTCATCAAAACTGCCCTCCACAATGCATTTGAGATGAGCGATTTGGGGCTCTTGAAGCAATTTCTGGGGCTCGAAATTGAGCAAAATATTGATGGGATAATGGTCACTCAGTCCAAATACATATCAGACCTTTTAGTTAAGGTTAACATGGCTGAATGTAAGGCTGCTCCATTCCCTTTCCTTTCAAGGATCATCCTTGAAGAAGAAAAAAGCACACCTACCATGGGCTGCACTATTTATCGACAGCTGATTGGTAGCTTGCTTTACTTGACTCATTCTTGATCTTATATCTGTTATTCCATGAATGCTGTGTCAAGATACATGCATCATCCTCATGATATTCATTGGAAGGCAGCCAAGAATATCCTCCAGTATATTCAGGGAACCAAGACCTACGGCATTCACTATGTTGCAGACTCCGAGCTAGAGTTGGTTGGTTACACAGATTCTGATTGGGTGGGTGATTCTAATGATTGGAATTATAATTCTGAATATGTCTTCATATTTTGTGGTGGCCCCATTTTATGGTATAGCAAAAAGAAGGCCGCCATAGCATTGTCTTCAGTAGAGGCCGAGTACCAAGGAGCGGTGAATGCCTGCATCCAAGCTATTTGGTTGCAAGGCAATCTTTTAGAGTTTGATCTTGGTAGTTTTTTTTCCATTGTCCTCTTTTGTGACAATCAAATTTATATTAAGATATCCATAGATCCAATTACCAGGTAGAGGACCAAGCATGTAGAGATACACATGCACTATATCAGGGAATTAGTGCATGACAAGACCATCATTCTGCAATACTACCCTAATGATGAGCAGATTGTAGACATCTTCACCAAGAGCTTTTCAGAAAAGAAGTTCACTTACCTCCATTCAATGTTGGGGGTGAGTTCATCAAGGTGATCAAACTACTTTCAGTGTTCGGCTTGAGGGGGGGGTTTCCCACTGGGTTTTCCCTCTTTCCTCAATTAGATTTATTTTTTAGCATTGTTTGAGTTACATTATTGTACAGGGTGACCTATGGCCTTTATTGTCGGGGCCCTACCATTTCATGCATTTTATTTTTACTCCTCATGAGTATAGCTTAAGGGGGGGTGTTGGAGTCATTTACCCAACATGCACACTTAATTTGGTCAATTTGGTCGTTGCAACATTCCACCCAACCATAGGCTATTTATGCTCATCAATCTCTCAGCACAACTGCCACCCCCGAGTTGGGCATGATTTCAATAAGGAACTAGGGAACAACATGCTCACACATAGCCAAATTCACACCAAGGTTCATCCAAGCCAACCTATAGTCGGGTTTATCAGGATGCTAAGGTAGTGGAAAGGATGAATTGCTAAGCTAGTGAGCTCAACCATAGAGTTATGGACACCTGCACAAGATTTGTATAGCTTGGCATTCACAATACCTACACACCCAACACAAGGAAGTATCCCCTTCACTGGTACACAGTCCCTTAGGCCATACCTTCCCTTCCAGTGCTCTTCAAGGTGTACATAGAAGAATAACCAACCCCTCTTGATCATTTTGTGAGGTTCCTCTCTTCACTAGGTTTATCAAGCCAATTATGGGCCTCTTCCACTCCTAATAAGTTCGGAGCAAAACAAGGATGCACATAACAACAAAATACCAGTTTTGGGTATGAGGAAAAACATCCCAGGAACCAAAAATGAAAATGGTAGATGGGGAAATCAACCCTGGGAGAGAAATACATTTTCAGCAAACGTTCTTGGGCATTACAGGAGCAAAAACAACCTCAGTAAACACCCAAAATCATGAATCTCTTCTCCCATTTGTTGTGCAAGACAAAAATGGATTTATCAAGATGGAAAAATGAAGGAAACAACAGAAAACATGAAGGAAAATGCCCAGCTATCTCCAATTGTGTGAGGAAGATAAACGCATGGGTGAGGAATGGAATGGGAACCAAATTCTGAGTATTTAATTTCTCCATAAGAAAAAAATACAATTTCCAAAAATGATGGCTTGCCCCAATACAAATTTTGACTGACATAACTCTCCCTTCCCAAGGCATTAATTGCCTCAACCAACTTCTAGAAGAAATAAATGATTGGGTGCAAAGGAAAAAAAAGGTAGTTGAGAGTTTTATGGGT
>LPNX010641054.1:111732-155513 GCA_001517045.1 Pseudotsuga menziesii | reverse complement strand
TTTAAGTTAAATTTGAAGTGTGAGTTGATTAAAATTAGGCAAAGGGGGGACTCTAGATATACCCTAGAGTACTTGGAGTATGTCCAAAACTAAACCTTCATGGCTACCCGTAAGGAATATGTGGGCTGAAATGGAGTCTCTAGGGCTATTGTTCAACCCGCACCCGTTAGGATGTGACAGAGATCGGTGCCCCGAGGTCACTTTTCAGAAGTTGGATTTTCACCTGTTGGTTTGTTAATTTGGGAGAGTGAGTCCTAATTATACTAGTCACTCAAGTGATTTTGATACATCTTGACTGGTCGGATGAACCGCAACCAAGTGCAGAGCATACACACTGGAGTCTTATCAATTTTAGTAAGTTTTAAACTGGGTGTTCTTGTTTAAAAGAAAACCCTCCAGGAACCTCTTTCGATCCAAGTGGATCTCAATCGGGGAATCGAGGAGGGGTTAATTTTATAATAGCTGAAAAAAAAAAGATCAAAAGAAAATAGATATACAATTCTAGTTTTCTAATTAGTCCTACCACGAATCTCTTTCCCCTTTCGGGTCAATCGGGAAGTCGTGGGGTAAGTATTAAGATTAATTTGAAATATAAAGTATGGAATATGAAATTAATAATAAAATAAATTATACTACCCTGCAGATTATATCAATGCTATTTTTGAAAAGAAATGAGCAAAAAGCAACAAAAAGGACACCGACGCAAATCCCCCCAGGGGGGATGGGGAATGGGCTCGAAAGAGCCTATTCAAAAAATAATTTTATTAACAGCGGTTAAAATATCAGAGAACTGATATAATTCATCTTGATCCTTATATGGATTGAAATCAAGAGATTACAAGGTGCGAAAATCAAAGGTTTTAGTCAAATGGGAGACCCCTGGGGGGATTTGAACGCTCCTGAGGACACTTCCGAATAGCAGCTTCCTTTATTTTTTGTTACACCTGCTAAAAAATAGCGAGCATGTTAGAATAACATATGCCCAAAATCACTTTAAGAGTACCTTTGGATCAACCTACCTTAACTCAAAAATGATGAAGTTAAAACTAGCTAAACAAGTGAAAAAAGGAACCGAGGAAAGCAAGCTTTCCTTGGGATCTTGGATTGCTGTTTGTGCATCCAATGGAATATGTATTGATTGATTTATTTATCTTTTATAACAGAAAATAGAAATCTAATGCATGCAAGCTACAAGTTTTCTTTAAATTTCCATGCAAAAAGGACGATTTCCCTAAAGCTAGATCTAGAATGTTTATGAAACTTTTTAACTGCAAGATCTAGACTATGGGATTTGATAAGATATATATATGTTGGAATTACTTTTAAGATGATATATCTAAGCAAAATAAAATCTATGAACAAAGTAACCGAGTAAAAATGTTGATTTTGAGGGAGGAAGATGAGGAGAGAAATGTCGGTTTCCTTGAAGATCCACAGTGGAGCTTTCAGGTGAAATGTCGAGGGACTATTCCTTTGGAAGGTTTTGAAGAGACTGAAGAAGCAAACTATATCAGCATCCTATCCAATGTAGGAACCTGCATCTCAGCTGAAATCAAATAACTTTCCAAGAAACTTGTGAGATCCGATTAGTACATACATAGAGATTCAAGATAACATGCATATAAGCTTATAGGACATGCTAAATCTAGATCTCTAAACATGCATCAAAGGAAAGAGATGGTCAATAAACTTATTGAAAAGCAGCTTTCCTATCAAGATTATAATAAGCCTATTATCAATCTTAACAATGGATCTACAAGCAATTAGCAAAAAATGAACATAGATACAGGTTACCTCAGTAAAATAATGGCAATAATCATCCACACACGTAATGGCACAACACCATATAGCCTCCAAAGCTTTTCTTTATTTCAAATGAAGAATAACAACGGTACAATAGCAGCAGCACCTCAATCCCAGTTCTAACTAGCTTGGAAGAGGCTGTTGTGCTTGGATATATACAAAAACCAGGAGATCCAACCCAAGGGGGGCGCAAATACCAAGGAGATAGACCAAATATGCTGATGGAGAGTCCATCATTCCCTAATCTGTGTCTAACTGAGCCAGATCTGAGTTTCACTGAGTGCAATTGTCAATCGGAGAGCTGATCTGACTGACACCTCAACCTGTTGACTGAAGCATCCACCAAAACTCATCCAGATGAGCCAAAACATGTTGAGGAGAGAGGGAGGGTGCAATTCCCCATAAAGGATGTTGAAGATCAACTCTGGATCTGATTTGATCACCTCCTTCAATCAAGGATTTGTCAGATCTAGTGAATCTGCTTCAGATCTGACTGATTTCAATCAAATCGGATGAGAATCCACTGATCTATGATTTTGGATTTGCTCCATTATTCATCAATTTATTAATTAAAATAATCAATAATTGATTTTTGGGGCTTTTTGACCTGAGTGATGGAAAATCACTCAAAACTAGGAAATAGTGGGTCCATGGGTTTACATGGTGCTCTTAGCTTGAAAATGAGCACCTACATGACTGAAACTGATTATTTGGCCCACTTTTATTACAAAATCAATTTTTCCAATTAAACTATTAAAAAATAGCCTAAGTTTTGGAAAAATTAAATTTTAATAAAAAACACTGAAAAAATTGAAAAATTGAAAAATTGAAAAAACCTAGGGGGACTTAGACATGTTCATATGACTTGACCATGATGTCTAGCGTGCTTATACATTGACACATAGACTCTAATAACCTCAATAGGCCTAAATGCCAAGCCGACCACCCCAACTTTGGAGGTATGGAGTGAAAAACTCAGAAATTATCAGTCGTTTATTCAACAACCAATAATAACCAAGGGAAAAAACACCCTGGGCTGATCGGATTGACAAATAAATTCTAAGAGACCGAGTCTTTTACAGACACTATCATGCTAGAACATTTATTACAATTCCCCCATGAGGTATGAACATGTGATATAGTACAACAAAGCTTCCCATAAGCAAGACTGAAGGTTCTCTGAAGTTCGAACAAGTTATCCTTGTCTAGTTCACCAGGCTCACTTGATAAAAAACCACTAAGTACAACTTAGGTGGTAACAGGTTCTCTCATTAACATTTGGATTTACACTATTTTCTCAAGGGTTTGAATAATCCCCCCCCCCCTTTATTCCTTGTGAAATCATGCCCCCATCTCTTTGTTGCATTGCATAGCTAGTTGTGGGTATTTTATTAATTTGAATTTTTACATGATGTCTCAATTTTTACTGTGCCTGGCTAGCACGAGAACCATAGGTATCAATTTTTAATTTTTGATACATAAAACGCTAAATCGATGGTGGGGCCTTAGCCTTGAGCTCCTCACCATGATTAAATAACGACATTTACATCATGTACAATTTTAATGCAAATGGGGTCAAAATAGGGATATTACAATATGGTTAACTATTAATGATGCGATATGAATGGATAATGTGTTGCGATTTAATTCCTTGATGTTTTGCTTATATAAATGAGGAGGAGTATTCGCATAATGAATGAGTTCTTACATGTCGATCTATTTTTTGAATAATAAAATGTTGCGATAGTCAATCGGATACGAATGATGATGAGTAGTTTCTGATGCAACTGGTGATGAAGAGTTTATGTTAAAGTAAAAACCCCTTTCTCGATCTCTGGTTAGTATTGTGACATAGAAAGAATAAGTGTCCACCTCCTCCTCTTTACTGCGGAAACGTGGTTCCTGTATCCCTCCCTCAAACATCTCGGGTGAGACTGCATCTACTTTGTAGGTGTTGCTGGATAGGGTTAAACCTATCCAGGTCGGCATTAAGTGAGATCGTGTCGAAGGGTGTCAACGTTGTAAGAATCCCAGTTGGCATAGTTGTGTCAATGAAACTCCCTCTTAATCCTAGATTCTCTACAAAGATCCTTGAATTCTTCTGAGGTGAATTCTCCGCCATTATCTGACCGTATGTTCTTGATCTTCTTCTCAATATGATTTTCAACCAAGGCTTTGAATTCCTTGAAGTTGCTAAATACCTCATCTTTATTTTACAAGAAATTGATCCAAGTATTACAAGAAAAGTCATCTATAAAAGAAACATAATACACATACTTGTTTCGTGAGCTTGATGACATGGGATCGCATACATATGAGTGGACTATCTCCAATATCCCTTTTTCTTTACTTTCTCTGCTAGGAAACACCTTCTTTACATTCTTTCCTTATGCACATCCCTTGCAAATGCCTTCATGTTTTGTCTGGATTTCTGGAAGTCCTAAAATTGCTTTGCTTACAACAGGTAGTGCTATATAGTGCACATGTGCTAGCCTTCTATTCCATAGTTCACTTGGTTCCATGGAGTCATGAACCAATGCTTGTTTAAGTTGTCCCTTCAACTTGTACAATCCTCCCTCTTGTTCTCCAATTACTGTTGCATCATCTATTTTCTTTCCTTTTGGTCACATTAGGACTTGTCCATCAACAAATACAACCCTTATTCCTTTTGCATCTAGTGTTGAGATGGAGAGAAGATTATTCTTCAATCCCAAAACATATAGAACATCTTTCATCTTCAAAGATTTGTTGGAGTTTATCCTATAGGAAGCTTATCTGCTTCCTTTTATGGGGTATTGATAATCATCCCCAAGTTTCACCTTGTGAGGTGACTCATGCTCAGATAGATTGACGAACGATTCTTTGTATCCCGTCATGTGCTTGCCATGCTCCACTATCTACAAGCCAAAAATTTCTCCCATGTGCGACAATGTCATGAGTGCTAAGATTAGGATGTATTCTTCATCACTTGAAGAATCAACTCTTTCTTCTTTGGTTATTTTCCTTGTCGGCTCATCATATTCAGCATTGTGAGCATGATGTATTTTCTTGTTTGTCTTATTGTTGGAGGAGCCTTTGTTTCTAGGACAATCTCTGAAGTACTGTCCCTTCTCATCACATGTGTAACATCTAACACTGGATAGATCTCTTCTAGGTATTGTTTATCTTCTGTGACGATGGTCTTCTCTCTTGTTATGATTATATGTGGAGAGAAGGCCTTGAACTAGGAAGCCCTAGTTTCTCGCTGCTGCACAATTCCTTATTTCAGAGTGGCTACGAGACCATGTTATAATTTGCACTTTAATTCAATTATGTTAGATCTTTAATTGAAAGAATAACAAGCACAACAAAACACAATAGATACAAGAATTTTCCATCGGGGAAACCATAAAGAAGAAAACCTCGCAAACTTGTTCAGAGATAGATTCGTCACTAATGCAATATTACAAAATGGAAAACCCAAGAATAAGAAGTCTTATATAGCTCTCTCACTTTCTCGTCTAGCGAACTTGTCCTCTCTCTCTTACTCATGCGAACTTGAGTGAGTGTGTGTGTGTGTATAGATGAGGGAGGGTGCCTCCCTATTTATACACGTCAAGTGGTTGACCTAAAACCTAACTGAGCCAACCTCCTGACCTAGTAGGGTCGACTTGTCTCTTGGGAGACTCAAAAATACATTTTACATTATTCATTTTGGGGTGCTATTGCCCAGACTTACAACAGAGGTTTTACCTCAATGGTCTTACATGACCAAACATAATGACATCCATGAATGAAGGAAAAGCATCTCCGCCGAAGATACAATAATAATATACAATATAATATCTTCCAAAGTTACATTTACAACAACATTCTCGCCTTTGAAAAATATACATAAAAAATGGAAATAAACTCTTAATCCTGAATTAACAATTTTTATAAACTTTCAACTTTTATTAAAAAAACAATGCCTTTCTCGCTTTTTGGTGCTCTTTGTCAAATTAAAATCATTCAATTAAGGTCATATATGTGCAATTTAATGTGTATTAAAAATATATATACCGGAGTTTGTTGGCAAGGACAGAATTTCCCTTTTCAAGTGAAACATCAATTTTTATTAGCTTTAAACTTGTACTTAAAAGTTATGTCACTTTCGCAATACTTTTGGGCCAATTTAAACAAATTTGATCAAAGCTTATTTATAAACAGCTCAATCGCATCATGAGAGAACATACTTTAAAGAGTAGAGACAAGCTAATAGTTTTCAAAAGGAGAAAAACATCATATGTGGTTTATGACTTATTTTTATTAAAATAAATTGGCAGTTTTTACTTGTAGATTAGTTTAATTATTTTCTCTTTAAATTTTAGCTTTTAATTTTTGAGTTGTCTAAAGAACAGACTTTTTTACTTCTGTTTTCGATTGGTTTTTACCAGTTTTTTGCCATGAATCTTCACAGAATTTTAAAAACGTTCAAAAACACTGCTAGATCTTAGAGAGTGTGGACTGTTGAGGGTTTTCATGTCACCTGATTTCATTTCTGAGCTTAAAATCGCTCAACAAACAAACAGAAATTACAGATTTTGTAAATTAAATTCACCCAATTACAGCGAAAAATCAGCCTGAAAAATCAAAAAATCCCCTGGTTAGACAGCTCCTTTAATTTTTGTTAAACTCATTGCAACTAAAAACAATATAATGACCAAATATTTATTATGATATAAAAGGCATGTCATTAGTGTTTTGATTTAAATATTCGTGTACGTTATTTGGTCGTGAGAAGTTTTAAAATGTTATATAATATGAATAACATTAGCTATTCGAGTATTTTATGGTCGTGAGAAGTTTTAAAATGTTATATAATATGAATAATATTAACTATTCGAGTATTTTATGGTTGTATTGATGGTTATATTTATTGGCATGAAAAGTAGTGTAAGAATAATATGAACTATTTGAGCCATGAAATTCATGGTTTTTCCCAGGAGAAAAATAGCAGTTCCTTGATATTCATGTGAATCAAAGGTGACCTTTGAGCATCAGCAAAAAAATACATATAAGCATACAGCTCACACCATATATCATGTACACAGTCAACTCTCAAAATAGGCTCCCAGAGGAGTTCAGCAAGGAAGAGACCTAAAGAGTAGGTTACAAACTAGAACATGAGCACAGTCAAATCTCCAATACCAAAAATAGATAAGTTCCTTGAAGGAGAAGACAATAAAGTATCTTCCAGTCTCCCTCCCGAATCAGCTCAGCAATCAGCATTCTATTCCAAACAGACCAGCAAGTCTAAGGAAACACTCAACTAGGATGAGAATAACTCAAGAAAGGGATCACCATCACACAATCATCAATGATGATATCTCAAACAAAAAATACAGACTTATTGGCATTTAATGATTGTTTAAATATGTCATTTTGAGGCGTTTTGCCACTTACAAAGTTCTCGACCCTCCTAGAATGATTAACCTTAATAAGAGATTTTATTTGAAAGTGTATATATTCACATAATTACTTTCACTTTAGATTATTTACATCAAACATTACCATTCAAGCGTAGTATTTTTCAATGAGAGGAAAAGAATTTGATATGTAGTAAATAATGATGGTGTTATTTATAAAATATTTCTCTTTCTTTCCTATATAAAGAGATGTTTGATGAATAGCTCAATAAAAAAATACATATTCATGGAAATAGGTAATTAAGTTTACTGAGTTGTTTTTAACTCTTTCATGGCTTCCCTTCACAAATTTTGTAAGTATAGGTGTGTTCTTTTTTTATATTGTTGCTGTAGAATTAGTAGCAACGTCAAAGAGATAAGCTAAGGAATAATTACAATAAGAACAAAAGGTATGAGAGTTATACCCACTCTTTAATTGTTTGGATTCTGATATGAATTTGTATTTATCCTCATGCCATTGAATAAATAGGTAAGTAAGCTTCTTCAATTATGAATCCTTCAACAACGAAGGCTTTATTGTTGGACACCAATGAACCAAGCTTCAAAGGTACAAAGGTTTTGATGGTGGTGTTGCATGATACACAATTCAACAACAAACATAGCAAATCACCATAAGGTAGTGGTGGTGGATAAGCTTATCTTTCTGATGTTGCCTGCTCTGATGCTTTCCCCATTGCTGGCTATCGATCCGGATCAGATACTACTGGTGGATATGTTTACTCTATTGTTATTGTAGGTAGGTGTTGCTGGATTAATATATAAATATATAACGATTGCTTCATCGAAAGAGTAAACTATTTGTTGCAGTAAGTGGAAGATGTGAGCGGTGGAAGATTAGGTTGGTGGGAGGTTGTATGAGGGGGGCACCGGTATGAACATTAAACATTTAAAGCTGGGAACTAATGCTAACATCAGGGATATCATTACTTCCAAAGGATACAAGCACAGTAAAAATGGAAAAAAATATAGTAATATTTCACAAGATTCTTATGGAAAAATACCCACTTGCCTAGATATGAGGCCAAAGAAGAAGTCTAAGTTGTTAATTAGAGAAGGAAACAATGTTGCATCCTTTTGTAAGAGGTCTAAGTTGTTGATTGGCGGAGGAAACAGTGTTGCTTACTTTTGATTGAAAACTTAGAATAAATGTTTAAAATATATTTTTGATCCTCGTACAAGCTAATTCATAGAGTCCCTACCAACCTAAAATCCATAACTAATAAGATTAAATTAAACGATTTTACACATGCTTTTCAAGAGTTATTTTTCATCCATTTTATAATACCATATTTGCATTGAATTAGATTGGTATACGTTTATTTTGGGTATTAATTAATTCGTTGTGTGACAGTTACATGAATGGGGTTACTTAAGAAACTATTTCCATGTGAAGGATTTAACTAATTATTTGAAGGAGGACATCATTGCACAAAACCACTTGTCCACATAAATATCGGGCCATTAAGGTTCCATATTAGTCCACCCAAAATCAAAGATTATCTTATCAAAGTTGTTATTTATGATCCTAGTTGTCATTTATGAGTTAATTACCAGTTCAATTTAAATTATTAAGCCAGTAGACATTTTTATTTGAGATTTGGGGTGGACTACAGCCTATGTTTTTTCATCTACGGACGAGGATGTGACAAAAATACTCTTTTTATCAATTTACTACATTATCACACTGTTAGCAAAACCTGTGAATTAGTGGAATCTGTTAGCAAAACCTGCAAATTAGTGGAACGATTTCAACAGTTTGGTGCTCTTCTCCATCAAGATTTGGTAGCATGGAAGAAATTTGGTGTAACCTTCTTTATTTTAGAATTGGGGGTGGACTATGGCTTATGCTTTTCCAAGTATTCACGAGGATGAGACACGTTTACGTTCTCCATATTGATTCTATGGCAGTGGTTAAAAATTTGAAATAAAGGGATAACCAACAGTTACAGTTCATGACAAATAACTAGAAGAATTTGAAAGCTAAACAAATAATATAAAAATAAGTCATGGTTGATTCATACATAACTAGTAGCTAATGCATAATATAGACTAATAACATACTAGCACGCCCAAATAGTTTGTGGCTGGATCACGTCAATAGAGATCAAATGGTTGAGAGATAGTTATGGAATGGAAGACATTTTGGAAATATGTTTTTATTAGTCATATTCTTCTAGTTAAATGGGTTCAACAGTGAGTTATCTATCCCTAGATACATTCTATCATCCATATTCTTCATGTTACCCATTTATCAACTATCAGTAATTCATTTTATTCTTTTTCCTTTTATCTCACATTCTTTTAGTTGTATTCCATGAACTTTTTGTTATCCATTCATCGGCTATGAGTTATCCACGTATTGCTACCGGTTATCCATTCATCAACTAACTACTAGTTATTTTTTATATTCATTTTTTTATAATTGTTTATTTCGAATTTTGAACGACTGCCATAAAATCAATCTCGACAGTACATTTGTCTCATCCTCGTTCGTAGATGAAAAAGCATAGGTTGTAGTCCACCCCAAATCTCAAATAAAAATGTCTATCGACGTAATAATTTAAATTGAACTAGTAATTAACTCATAAATAACAACTAGGATCATAAATAACAACTCTGATCTAATAATCTTTGAATTTGGGGGGACTAATATGGAACCCTAATGGCCCGATATTTATGTGGACAAGCGGTTTTGTGCAATGATGTCCCCTTTCAAATAATTAGTTAAATCCTTCATGTGGAAATGGTTTCTTAAGTAACCCCATTCATGTAACTGTCACACAACGAATTAATTAATTCCCAAAATAAACATATACCAATCAAATTCAATGCAAATATGCTATTATAAAATGGATGGAAATAACTCTTGAAAAGCATGTTTAATCATTTACTCTAATCTTATTAGTTCTGGATTTTAGGTTGCTAGGGACTCTATGAATCAGTTTGTTGTTGTTTATGATTAGCTTTTATGAGGATCAAAAATCTATTTTAAACATTTATTCTAAGTTTTCAATAAAAAGTAAGCAACACTGTTTCCTCTGCAAATAAACAACTTAGACCTCTTACAAAAGGATGCAACATCGTTTCCTTCGCTAATCAGCAACTTAGACTTCTTCTTTGGCCTCATATCCAAGCAAGTGGGTATTTTTCAATAAGAATCTTGTAAAATGTTACTATACATTTTTCCATTTTTATTGTGCTTGTATCCTTTGGAAGTAATTGTATCCCTGATCATAAGACCAACACATTAAACAAAGGTATATTCACATACAACAAGTTTACACAGAAATCACAACACCAATTTATTACAAGAATAACCTGACATTTCATCTAAGACCTTGGAAGAAAAGCGCTAAATCTGCAACATTTCGTTAATTTTCCAAAATAAAATAACGGAACGAAGATTATAGTAAGTCAATTTATTTATCTCGCTTCCTTTAGATAAAGCTTCAGCTCTATCATTTGTTGGTAAGTTTGTTGAAATCGTATCCCTTTTACTTAATTTCATCTCTATAGTGGAGCTTTTAGAGTCTTTATCTGTTCTGGATAAGGAGGAGTCGATGGAGGGTTTTGAACCCTATATGGGGATGGTTCCCTCTCGCTCTGGGAGGGATTTGGGTGAACATTTTGAAGCCAGTCCTGGTCTTGTTGGTGTCTTACCGGAATCAACGGAGCCTAGCCTTCAGACTATGTCGGTTGAGACTCCTCAATCACTGTTGTTTTTAGATTGTGATTTTCCTCCACTAGAGAAGGAGTCTTTGGCTAGGTTGAATATTAATATATCCTCCTCTCCTCTTGAGAATCAGCAGGGGGGTTTGGGTCAAGATATCTCTCAGGATTGGAGTCTGTTGTTTTCTTTGGGTCTAAGTGAGCCCCTTCCTACCTATTTGGTCGAGGGGTGTTATAGTCTAGATGTGGTTCATATTTCTTCTATCAGGTCTACTAATGTGTCGGTGAGAAGCGGGAAAGGGAAAAATAAGGGACAGAAAAGTTGCAATATGACTAAAGATATTATTAGGGTTGCATCGGGGGTTAACCCTAAGGTGGTCCCATTGACAAAGAGGGGTTTGCCCCCATCTACTGACCATGAATGTTTGGGACCTATTCGGGCTCTTAAAGATTTAACCCAGGTAGAGGTTACTAAATGATCTGTTTCTCGTTGAATGTGAGAGGGTTATGTAGTAGCCCAAAAAGAGTTGCATTGAAGCGGTTAATAGAGAGTCAACATGTGGGTATTATGTTTCTTCAAGAAACGATGATTGAGGTGGACAATGCCTGTGATTTTTTTTTAGGATTAAACCTGGTTGGAGGGTTTTGACCATGAGCTCTGATGATCTCTTTGGTGGGACTTTAGTGGATTGGAATCCCGAGGTGGATGACTTCATATATTTCTTGACATGTGCAGGTTTTCTTATAACTGGGCATGTTAAGGGCTTTCAGCAGGTCATCCACATACTTAATATTTATGCTTCTTGTAGAGATCGGAAATTTTTCTAGGAAGGTCTGTAAAGGGTTGGTTTCTTACCGGCTCCTAATCTTATTTTGGCGGGGGATCTNCACATACTTAATATTTATGCTTCTTGTAGAGATCGGAAATTTTTCTAGGAAGGTCTGTAAAGGGTTGGTTTCTTACCGGCTCCTAATCTTATTTTGGCGGGTGATCTCAATTTTACACTCTTTGCAAGTGAGGTGTGGGGAGTAGGTAGACATGTAGATGATATTGCAGATTTCTTTATTTCTTTATTTGATGATATCCACCTTACTGATATTTTTCCAGGGGTTTTATCTCCCACCTGGTCGAATGGGCGTTGTGGAGGTGAGGGGATAGGGAAAAAGTTGGACATGTTCTTCATGCCAGATGGCATGTGCGAGGAGATTTCTAATTATCACTCTTGGTCCTTGGAAACTAGATTCTCATACCACCAGGAAATTTTCCTTCAACTAGATTTTGAGAAGGATTTTCGTTACTATCCCTTCAAATTCAATCCTTCATGGTTAAAGGATGACGAATTTGGCTCCCTGCTTAATGATAAGTGGTGGTACTTTGTGGAAATTTCCCTAAGTCATTTGAACTTGGTGAGCAGACTCTTATGGGTTATGGAACACCTCAAAGGGGAGGTAATTATATGGGAAAAGAACAAGAGGACATCCATTGCTAGTGAGTTGATTAGCATTGAAAGGGAGATCCAAGGTCTCTCGAGGGTTGTAGATGGGGATTTCTTCTCTGAGGGAAGAAAATAGGAATGATTGAAATTGGAAGAGGCCCAATTAAAGATACTTTTGCATAAAGAAGAGACTATCCTCCAAAAGAGTCGAGCAATATGGATTTTGGCTTGAGATGAGAATACCAAGTATTTTCACCAGTTTGCGAATAGAAAAAGGTTGTCCAATACTCTTTGGGAGGCCTTAGATGATGATGGAAGCATGCTTTATGATGATAGCTCTATTAAGAGGGAGGCGAGGAAATTTTTTCAGAACTCTTATGCAGCAAAGGATAATGGAGGTAGTATTGATAATCAACTTCACGTTTTAAAACATATGCCACATTTTTTTATGAAGGAGGACTGCGATCTTATTGGGAGGTTGGTGATTGAAGGGGAGATTCTATAAACTCTCAAAAGTTATAAGAAAGATAAAATCCCTAGCCCAGATGCGTGGACTGTGGAGTTTTTCCTCCATTTTTTTTATTTGTTGGGTGGCGTCCTGATGGAGATGGTGGAGTAGACTCGATGCTGTTACGGAGAGAAATTCCTATGGCTTGGGGTACCACAATAGACAGATAGACTCTAGAAATCAATCTTTCCCAATATGCAATAGAAATAAAATGTCTAACACTAAAGGATCGAACCTCGTACCTTATTTCGGACGGTTGAAGTAGATCCCCGTTGAGCTTTCCAATCTTCAGCTTGAATTGATAGAATACTTCCTCAACAACAAGTAAAAAATACAAGCATACTATATATCATGGTGTTAGATCTATTCTAGCATATATAATCAATAATGTAAAAGCATTTGACATATTCCAATGGATACAATATTCATTCAAATACACATTACTGGACAAGAAAAGATATTTCTATTAATATGAATCAGAGATTACAAGTGACAACCTCTAACGGCACGTCTGCGAAGCAGAGAAACTGAATCCCCCACTTGGGCCTCCACCACCTCAATCCTCCATCACTCAGATAGCAAGCTCACTAGCAAAAGGAAAGCTTGGGAAGAACACAACAGTGCTCCAAGGGACAAAGGGATGTAGACTCAAGCACAAGTTCTGGCAACAATGGACTATAGTTTCGTTACTCTCAATTCTCTCTTATGCTTTCAATGTACCAAGGGGTTCCTTATATAGCTTTTCAAAGGGATACTGAAAGGTCGAATCCGTGCGATCTCAAGGAATATGGAAGGCCAGGAGTCATATGAGTTGGATCCAAGTCAAGGAACGCTCCAAAATGATTTGGATTATGTACACATCCCGATGTACGCGACTATAGGGGAATATCCACGTATGTATGCGGTTATCGGGGAAAAATCCGCGTATATCACTTTTTTTATGTTTTTGGGGATGATCAAGGACACATTAAAAGACAAAAATTGGTCCATAGGGGCTAATGAGTCTGCAGCGGGACAGGGGAAGGCCATACAATGTGTGATTCACCTAGTGTGGTGAAATCCGCTATAACAGATGCTCTGGGATCATACCTAACACCCTGAACTAGACCTTTATCACTTTGATTCCGAAGGTTGATAATCCTTTTGGCTTCAATGAGTATAGGCATATTGTGTTATGTAATCTACTTTATAAATTGATATATAAAGTTATTGCAGACAAGTTGAAGCCGATATTGAGTAAGGTAATCTCCGAGGAGCAATTCGGGTTTCTGTCGGGAAGACAGATACTGGATGTTGTCGGTTTGGTCTAGGAAAGTCTTCACTCTATCAAACAGAAGAAATTGTGTGCATTCATCTTAAAACTCGATCTGGAGAAAGCCTACGATAGGATTGACTGGGATTATCTCATACTCTTGCTTATCCATGTTGGAATTTCTCACAATATTACTCGCTGGATTATGTCATGTGTCTCCACGACCAGCTTTGCGATTCTAGTGAATGACTCACCATCATTGTTCTTCAAAAGTGATCGTGGCATCCATCAAGGGTTCCCCTTATCACCTTATTTATTCATCCTTTCCATCGAGGGGCTCAGTCGTTTTTTCATTGAAGCAAAGAAGGAAGGAAAAATCAAAGGTCTGAAGGTCACAAATGGTCTGCGACTAACTCACGTTTTCTTTGTGGACGATGTGATCATTTTCAAGCATGGATCAATGGTTGAATGGAGGTATATCAAAGCATTGCTTAATGTTTTTTGCAATGCTTTTGGCTTAACGGTGAGTACTTGGAAGTCTTCCCTTTCTTTTAATTGTTGGGACCAGTCTTTGTTGGATCGGGTAGCACAATAACTCCCATATCAAATGATCAATGTTGAATATGGAATTAAATACCATGGCTACATGCTCAAGCCAAACAGATACATGAAGAAGGATTGGCGATGGATTTTGTATAAGTTTCATAGGAAAATTGAGAGATGGACCTCTCGTTGGTTGTCATTAGGCGAGCGCTTAACTCTTGTAACCTCTGTTTTACAAATCTTTCCCATGTATTGGTTTTCTCTATTCGATTTATGGCTGGGGTTATTTCTAACCTTCATAAAACTACTTTTAACTTCTTGTGGAGAGGCAAATCACAGGAGGTGAATTACCACCTAGCGATTTTGGGGATGCTCTCCAAGACAAGAGATGCTAGAGGGTGGGGTATCAAGCACCTTGGGCTCTTTAATTTGTCTTTATGTGCCAAAAGCATGTGGCGGCATTTGCAGGATGCTGGGTTGTGGGGAAAAACGATAAGGTTCAAGTTTCTACAACATTTACCTATTGTGTCTTTGTTAAGAGCTGACATTTTTAATTCGGGGAATGCCTCTCTGATTTGGCAAATTCTTCTTAGCTCTGTGTCCTTCATTCTAACAAATATCAACTGGCAGGTGGGTAATGGATCTCTGATCTTTCTAGGAATCAACCCTTTTGCAGGTATGAGTGATATATTTCCTCTTTCAGTTCAGTTAATTAGAGATCTTCATGAAAGGAATTTATATGAATTAAGGAAATTCATTTCTGTCAAAGAGACATTCCAATCAGGATGGTTATCTTCTGTAGAGCTCAATCTTGACAAGGATCTGGAAGGTGAGTGGGAATTTTATGTAAAAAAATTGACATCTGCAGCTATTTATCTGAGTGATAAGGAAGATATGTTAGTTTGGGATCAAAACAATCACTCGGGTGCGGTCACAGTAAAGCTAATGTACCTTTATTTGGTTGATCATTTTCTCTCTAGAGAAGCGGAGGGAGGCCTTCACTATATTTGGGAAGGGAAGCTGCCCTTGAAGATTAAATGTTTTGGTTGATTATGTATTAAAAAAAAAGATACTGACTTGGGATGTGCTTTAGAAAGATGGTTTTGTAGGGCATGGGTGATGTTGTATATGTCATTCTGATAATGAGTCGGCCTTGCATGTGTTCAGTAGTTGTGTTTTATTTAAGAATGTGTGGGCTTGTGTGGCATCTCAACTTTCCATAACTACTAATTGGGATAAAATTGTGCCTGGCTGTAAATACAATTCATTGCATCGAGCATTCTGATTTGAAGATAGATGTGATATTAGCTATATTTTGGGTTGTTTAGAGAGAATGCAACATGTGCATTTTCCAGGAGGTTGAGGCTAACTTAAACAGAGCAAGAATGAAAGCACTTTGTTGGCTGAATTCTTACGGTTCTTTACATAAGAAGTAAAGTAGTAGAGTTATAAAGTATCCTTGGATGAAGCAAAATGGTATAATTGGCTTCTTTGACGGTGCACAACAGAATGGTATATGTGGGGCAGGAATGGTGATCAGAGTCAGGAATAACCTTTCCTATAGATTGAGGATGGGGGCGGGCAGCGGAACTAACACTAAGGCTGAGCTTGTGGCTCTTTGGGGGCTACTATATTTTTCCTGGGAAAGGGATCTTCTCTCTATCTCCATCTTTGGGGATTCTAAAGCAGTTATAGATTAGGCAAAGGATATTCACTCTTTACACAATTTGGTGCTTCAACATTGGGTGAGACAGACTAAATAAATTATTCAAAACTTTCAACCGATATCCTTCATCCATATTTACAGAGAACTGAATACGGAGGTTGATGGTTTGTCCAAGCTCGTTTTAAAGGAAAACATGGAGAACATTGCATGGGAATTGATCCTGGAGGGATCTAGCATTGATCACAGGTTAGTGAGTATAGTTTAACTATCTGGTTATTAGTGAATATTTTGATATTAAGTTATATTGAAACCTTTATGTTTATAAGTTTTTGAAACTAGGTCGGGGCTTCTAGTTTGAAGAATTGGGCATATGGTTTTATGTGCTCGATTATGGAAAATTATGTTAACAGAAAATTATGAGATTATGTAATTATGACACAACATTTTATATATATAATGTTGTCTTTTGGTTTGAAAAAAAAATCTTTAGTTCTCCAAAATAAAATACGATTGAACACACCATCTTTGATCCCATTGCTCTACTTTTGGAGAATCATTCCAGGTGGAAGGTATATGTAACCAATATTGGTTAAAATAATCAAGTTTTCTTTTTTTATAAGGAAATAAATGTGTTGCCTTGAATTTTGAATATTATTACCCTTTCAATCTTATAAATGTATTTTTGTATCGCAAAGCAAAGGGGGTCTCCATAGAAAAATAATTTCTTTTTCTGAAACAGTTTTTTTTGTTTTGTTTTTTTTTCATTCAAAGGAATAGAGGAGACGTTGCTACCTAGATTTTTTTTGTAATGAATGTTTAAGGTATTGTTGTTTGTTTGAACCCTTTTTGCATCAAGAGCAAGGTGCTCTATTCAAAAGAACTATGTCAACTCATAAAATAAAAAATTATAAAAATTAATTAAAAAATCATGTCCATTTATAAAGTAAAAACTTAAAACTTAAACCTATATCTATCAAGCAAGAGAGGAATTGAATTTTTGAGATTCGATCTCTCTCGGTGCTTATAGATAAAGGTTTTAGATGGATCTATGCTTGTAAATAAATCAACAATTTTATCATCCTTTCATGCATCAGATTCCTTTTAAATCATGCTCATGTAGAATAGGTTTAGTTAAATACTTAAATCAATATTTTATATAGCTATTAAACAAATTTTGTGTATGTTGCGTTTAAATTAGATTGCATTTCATTTAGATTAAATCTTTATATATAAATTTAGGAAGCTTCCAAGAAAATATCCTTTCAAGGAACAACTTCCATTAGCAGCAACGGACCCACATACCCATGAGAAGAAACGACACCAAATGACTTAGGGCCTGCTTTGAAAGCCTTGGTTAGTTCTCTTACATTGACAACAGGTCAATTCTTCCTGTCGACAAGTCTCAAAATGAATTATGTTTTATTCATTGCACATTAATATTTTAAGTAATGTTAAATCAAGTTTTGGTTGTTTATTTTTTTTGATGGGATCATTGAATATGCATTATAATATAATAAAAAATTGAGTAGTGATATGAACACCATGAAAGATTTGAATTTAATGATTATCAATATGGTTAATGGAGGTGTATAATGTGCAATACCTTGTTATGAGTTTAGACAGAGTAGTTCATTTATTTCTTTTTGTAGATGATAAACACATGGCTCAACGAATACACATGCAATTCTAATATGCTTAACCAACCTAGTCAAAATATTATCCCACCCAAACCTATGTAACTTATTATATTTTCATTAAAATGTTATAATAGTAACACTTGTTAAAAGTGACTCTATGGCCATTGCATCTAGCAGCCTGGGAAATGTGTGGTTTCTCAAAGGTATGCATTTAACATGTGTCATGCAATAAGACATGAAGGAAATGCATAGTCCAAAGTGAAGCATCTAAAACCTTAGTTACGCCTTAGTTCTCCTAATCAATCACAGTCATGCACAAAATTTGTCATTTACCATTTGGTTCCAAAAGCTTATCCCAAGGGTATTTTCTTAATAGAATAGTACAAGGATAAGGGCATAAATGGAGTATTTCATTTTTTGTGATGATGAACCAAACTTTGTTAGAGATGAACCATAAATAGAAACAATGTCTACTCTAGTATGGTTACTAATGTCTAACAAAAAAATGGGTTACAATGAATAAATATAAAGATGCAAATGTGATACATATGGTTAATGCCTTTCAACTTCACACAAGTTTCTCTCTTTTAGTATGCAAATTCTTTTTTAGCATGTTAAGATTTAAAGATTTAACCAAATTCAAACAAAAATATCAAAAGAAATAGTGAATTTCATCCTAGTTATAACCCTGAGAAGAAAGTTGTAAATTGTAGAGTACTTATTGTTCTACATACATGAGCGTTAAAAATATAACTTCCAAGGATATGATCATTTGCTTACCTTCTAGATGAGGAACGTTGGGAAGAGATGACTTGGCTTGGACAATTTTGAATTTGGGTTCTAATGTTTACATTATTTCACTTGACATCAAGAAATAGTTTGAAATACCCATAATTGATCGACTAGCATTGAAAATTAGTGTTTACAATATTCTAAGCTTGTAATGGTTTGATATCGTAAAAAATGTTTCCTAATCACAAGATTTTCTACCAGACTATTTCATATTGAAATGATGTTTGGATATCAAGATCCTTTTAAATAACATCCTAGCTTGGATCTTCTACTTAAATCTATTATTTTTAGCTTTTAAATACAAAATACAATATAAAACCTTGTGGAATCCAAACTACCCCGCTATTTATTTTTTCCATTAGTTAAGTTTTACAAAGCTACCTTTTGTGTGTTTAATTCTAATGGACATTGATCAAATAGTACATCGGCTAAATTTGTTTAGCTTCTAAGTTTGATTTGAGTACAATAACCAGTATTGAACTTGCAAGCTTGCTCATCCATACTGGATTAAGGTGGAAAGGTTGGAAATAGTGCAATATATGCCAGACAGCTAAGGGATTCAATTGAATAAAAAACCAAGATCACAACTTTAATTCCTATAGAGAGACATAGAATGCTCAATCATTATTTTCATCCGAAGTCATGAATATTTACATGTGTTGACATTTTAAATGGAAACTATCAAAGGGTATTCGTAGTTCAATTTGTTTTACTTACGTAGAAGGTAGTGAAACAACTAGATGAACATAAGATGCAATAATAGTCTAGTATGATGTATATTTCATGTATAAGAAATAATGAATAATATTTGTTGAATTGAATAGTAGTACGTAGTTGATGCTTTGTCTAGATAGAGTTGTGTCTAGTGTCCATTGTCAAATATTTTATTATTATCATTTCCCTTTATGAAATCAAATCCATTTGAGAAATTCTTATTGATTTAAAAAACAATAACACTAGCCATTGCATAAGGAAGTATGGTGATATATTTGGCCATCAACAAAATAAAAATTATTGAATATATATGGGAATGTTATGTAAAGAATAATAGCAATATAACATGTGAGGAGAGGTGACTCAGTGATAAAGTGTTGTGAATATTTGTGAAGTGGAACAAAGAAGAAATTGAGAACTTGAGCAAGGATGGAAAAGAGAAGGAGTATAGGGCTCTTCTATCTTCATCATTGATCCAGACAATATATATACCATAATAAATGGATCAACATTGATGTGATGCCCAAGTAGTTCCATGCCTCAACGATAAAAGATGGATGGAGATAGTTAAGGAAGTGAAGGTGGTGCAGAAGTGGATAGTTGGTGGAGAAGGTGGTGTGGAGAAGACAGAAGGTGATGAAGGCGGTGGAGCAATGAAGATGGGGAGGTGGGTTGATAGCAACTTATTAAATGCCAACATTAAAAACTTCTTCAATACCAAGAACCTTGTCACTAGCTCTGCAATAAGACCCCAAATCTCTCAACCAATTGCAAGGAAGATAAACTGATTGAAAACTTTGGATAGTGAAACCACATTATAAATCATGATTTTGTAAACATTAGTTAAAATTCAAAAATGAATGCAAAAAAATAGGCAACCAACATGAAGTAATAGGTGGTCAGCACATAATCAAACAAAATATATGATGTATGTTAGCAAGTATAATAATCCAATAGTACACATATTTACCACATTTTCTACCATACAGGGAAATAACTATCTTTATCCATAAATAAAATTAACAAAAATCATGTTGAGATATTACATGAAAATCTATACATTAGTTTCCACAAACCTTAATTTTTTAAGTTGATCACACATCTTCCTCGTGTACCAAACAATTTTATTTGCAAAATATGTTAAAGTGGTACATTCACCATGAAATTGTTGTCAAGGTCTAAGAATATCAGTTAGTTATCTAATTTCCTTGTTTTACTAATGCATGGTATGTTTATCCCTACGAATGTATGAGAACCTTGGTTAATTATGAAATTCCTTAGTTTCAAGCCATGTGGCTGCACTAGAACCCACTCAATCCATGTTGATAGAGTCAAACCTTATTCAGGAGTATGCTTCAAATTTTATCATAGAATATGTTTCAAATGAAATTCCCATATATTTATGGTATGCTTATAGTGTGGATTCTATGGAACAATGACAGAATGTGGAGTTTTTGTCAATATAAAAGCTCTAAGAGGATTAAGAATCCTACAAAAAGTTTTCCATAAGCTCTAAAAGGATTAAGAATCCTACAAAATGTTTTCCATATAGGATTATGGAATGGTATTAACATGTGGTCTTTTCGTACATATAATAATAATAAAAAGTCTAAAAATATTAAAAAGTTTATAAAAAAACTTTTCCACGAGGAAAGAAAAATGGGATCTTGGATTGATATTTTTTGGGTTGATCTTGATAGAGTTTTTTCTTATCATACTCATGAATGCCCAATTATACTTTTATATCTACTTGTTCAGTTTTTTTCTGAAGGTTTGAGAGGAAATTGTACTTTTATATTTATTTGTTCAATTTTTTTTACCCGAAAAGATTGAGAGGAATTTATTGAACTGGCTAAAATCTATTAGACTAAAGAGAACCTTGAGATCAACCAGCCTTAAGAAGAAAGGGTTTAACTCTTGTAAGTGACATGATGCTATTGTTGAGCCCCTGCGTAATGATTGAGTAGATTATGTAATTTGGCCATACCTTGATTTTTCAAAATAACAAGTGTTGGCATATTTCTGAGTGTACATATATATATATATATATATATATATATAGAGTAATAATTCAAGTAAATTAAGAAAATCTATTGACTAATAATAATCAACATGAAAATTGTATATATATTGAGAATACAAACCCTTAAAATGATTTCTCTACACTCTTTTGCTCCATTTAAAATATTGCATCGACCTCTATAATAGGCTCAAAGTACCCCTAAATTACATATGAATGAATGATATGATATCATTAACATTATCTCTCAGGATGCGGGTGAACACAGGGAACGACATCCATATGCAAAAGCATGCATGGAAGAGGTTGGCGAGGGGAACATGTAGGGTAATGAAACCCAAGCTGGCGTGCAGAGACCTTTTCAATTACCAACGTGCGATAAGATGGAAGTCAAGGAGCCTGATAAGATGGAGGATAGTGGATTAATTGCAGAGCTAGACGACGAGTTAATGAATGGAGGTAAATCCATATGGATGAAGTTGTGTTCCTATGAAACTTTTAATAGGATGTATAAGATCATGATGAGAAGGTACATAAGTACAAAGATTGGATGGGGGGATGACAATAGCATAAGCGAGGAAGAAGTAATGGAGATTGGGAATCTTGGGGATGGCGTGCAAAAGAAGACTCGGAGAATAAAATGGAGTAGAGAATATATAGGAACAATCACCTGATTGTTCCTCCTCAAGCTGAGGACTCGAGACTGGTCTGATTTTGGACAATCAACAAGTATAAGGTAAACTAATACTTGCTTAGAAGAACTCTAATGGCTCCTCGACAGAGAAAACAAAGCCGGAGGGGTGGAGGGGGGGTGGGGAATGTGGTTAGAGAGGCGATAGGGAGAAAGCTCTAGGGAACAAATTATGGATGGAATTCCCAAGCATATTGATGATTCAATTTCAAATATGGAGGACAAGGAATGAGAACTCCAATTGGAAAAACATGAATTGGTTGTAGGTGTGTATCCTTATTGGGTTCTCTAGAGAATCCTGGAGAAATTCATGTTGGAATAGGCTCGTTTTGGTGAATTGGTGGAGCATATAGTGCACACTGTTAAGGGGGACATGCTAAGAAGCATAGTCAATCTAGAAGCGGCTCAGGACTTGGAATCTCCTTCTTTCACCCACAAAGTTGGAAATGTGCAGAAGCAAGACTCGAAGGATGGCCAAGCGATGATGGCTTGAAAGCAAGACAAAGTTGAACCAGCTAAGGTGGGAGGTCAACTCCAATCAGTTGGTTAATATGAGGCCAATTTTTCTCTTATCTTTGGTTGGTGGACTGATTTTTACAATTAATGTAACTTTGTTCCCAACCATGAGTTGCTACAAAATAAATTCACAAAATTCATGTCTCCCTCTTTATCTGGGTTTAAAATGGATCTATGCTAGTTTAATTTATTTTTTAAGTCGATATGTAATATATATATATATATATGTTCGCTAGCATAACGTGACTAACATGCTGCTTCTATCCTTCTCTCGGTGCAATTAACCATGATTGGGCCTTCTCTCGGTGCAATTAGTCATGATTTGGTGAGCAGCCCTTTGTCAAAATACTGAGAGTATCCTACTCCAATGGAGTTGTCATAAGACCAAAAATAGACTGCCTACCCACGACCACTATTAAAAAAAGTCTTATACTGACTTGCAAGTTCAAAATATACATTGTGAATAATATGACCTTCATCAGTCTAGAGACCAACTTCTTGAGATAACAAGAGTAGTAGGCATGAGAGATATGGTTCCAAACCTGAGGGATTGTTTCCTTCATGCTCTGTAGTTGGGCCTGAATCAATCCTCGGATGCTTGGAACTGGGCAGCAGGACTGGGTCCTCTTCAACTGTCACTCCCATAGTGATTTGTATATGGTTGGAACCTTATTTCAGAGGGCCAAGCTTATCCAGCATGTACGTTCATGCTAGATAAGCCACCTGGCATGGGCCCCTTCAAGTCAAAGGAGTCGTCCAATGACGGATTTTTTTTAAACTTTTTGGCTTCTGGCTTCCCTGTCTGTTCCGTTGGTCGTTTTGTTTAACGTCCGTCACCCATCATCTGCTATCTTGATACCACCGCCGCACGTCACCCACGATGTAAAGTCCTTCATTAATGCTTGTCCACCAACCTGAGTGTTTTCAAACCACAACATATCCCGCTTTCGTGTTCCTGGATTAGTTTTCAAACCACCATCAATCTGGCTCCCCTGTTCTGATACCTGGTGTGGAAAGCTTCAAGCTGCATAAGCTGGTGTGGGTTGCACCTGTTCCCAGATCCCTGTTGTGGAAATTTTGTGATGCCCATAAGTTGGTCTGGGTTGCATATGCTCGTGACAGAGCTAAGACATTGATAACCAGACGGGCCATAATTTGTAAGGTACCATTTCAAAAACAACAGGATAAGCTTATAAGAGCTGTGTTTTCGTGAATACTAAGTTAAATGCAGTGCTAAGGTTATGTTCTTTATAAGTTGAGTGATTTCCTACATGATGTCGTGCATTACAATCTATAGCTTGCATAGGGAATTTTTATAATGAAAGATTCAATCCATTTCCAATCATTTATTTCAATACATGTTCATTTTAAGAGTTTGATTCATGTACTGTTAAGATATTGATGTACATTGAATACTCACTGAAACTAATAAATTTTATGTTCTGTCCTTAAATCAGTCCTATAATTACCAGAATTTGCTCCAAGAAGCAGGCGAGGGCCAGCAGTGGCAATCAAAATTAGGAAACTACCTATTGATCCAAATTTGCTACATATCTAGGGAGAAAGAGTGTATAACCTTGCGCAAACTTAACGAAAAATATCAGTAGAACAAGTATTTGACAAGGGATTGAGGGTAAACGAAACTTTACCTACTGGATCCGGGGAAACTTTTCCCTCTTTCATAAAGGCTTTTGCTAATGTATGCAAATTCCTTTTGAGTAAATAATCATAAATGTAAACATCGAACCTGAATTAAAAATGGAAAACAAAATCATGGGTAAAATTCTAGATCAGAAGTAGAACGATGAAAGACTTCATTTTCTAATGGCAGAATGATCTCTGATGTATAGGATAAGCTTCGTTTCAAGTAACCACTTTTTGAAACCAGGGGATATTCCAGAGAAAGGAAATAACCTACAGTAAATATGATTAAATTGTAGAAAAACTTCTAAAATTGGTTGACTCAAAGCTCCACTTTGAAGAATAACTTAGTATACATGTCACGTCCCCAACCCTCTACTCGGCGGAGAGGACACAACTAACATCTATCAACCTAGGCTGTCTAAGCCCCCATGAACATAGTATATATAAAAATGCATTGAACTTAAAGCATATAAATACGCATATGCATAATAAAATGTACATGATATATACAGCAGAAGCAAATCATTCATTCAACACATTCATGCATTCAACATGTTCATGATAATTCATAACAATTCATAAGCAAATACAGTTGTAGAACTTAAATACACAAGAATACTTATTGTAGTAGGGCTTTTTCCCTAGCTATGTGCAAAAATAGCTACCTTCCATCTATAGGACAGAAGGATAGGGTCTCTGTGGATGGGAGAGAAAACTTGCAGGAAAGGATTAGTGAACCAAGCAAAACCTGTTGCACACTGTTAATGGAGGACCTGCTAAACAATGTGAGCCGAAACACCTGCAAATAAAACAATCTACAAAACTAAGCTACTAACAAGAAACACACATTATACCTTTTGGTTTTGATAAAATGGGCCACCATGCCCTAGCAGGAAGCTACCTCTCTATGGAATGGGATTTGGCTGATGGAGCAAGTGAGCAAGAGGGGTGAATGGCTTGAGAGAGATGGGTCTCAAGGCACTCACATGGGAAGAGTAACGGTAGGCAAATGAGGAATGTTTTGAGAGTGACCCCCACCCTTGTATTTATAGCTTTTTCTAAGTTTTTAGGGTTTTAAGCCCTTGGTCAAGACTTTAGCCCCTTTTTTGGACTTTAGGCCCTTTTCGGCCATTCTTTAGCTCCTTTAGGGTTTTTAAGCTCCTTTTAGGGGTTTTAGCCCCTTTTAGGAGGTTTTGGCCCCTTTGAGAGCTATTTAGGCTCTTTTATGGGTTTTTAAGCCCTTTTTGGTGTTTTTGATCCTTTACAAGGGTGCGGGGGTCAATGAGGGTAGTGAAATAGATGTCTTTGTGTGGTGTAGGTCATGTAGAGATAATCGAGTAATTTTTTGGGTTAACACTTATCTTTGAAAGAAGCTTGTCTTGCAACCAGCTATGTCGCTGCAACGTTCCACCCAACCATAGGCAATTTTTCTCTTTAATATCTCACCAACACTGCCATCCCCAAGCTGGGCATGATCTTCCCCAAGGAATAAGGAACACTAGCAGACTTCACCCATAGCCAAGGATACAATTAAAATTCAGTTGAGCCAACACAGTTGGGTTTATCAGACTTACACATGCAGTGGTTTACACTTAGCCAAATTCACATGAGACACAACCAAGCCAACATATGGGTTTATCAGGCTACCAGCCAAGCCATCCTTCCAGTTGGGTTTATCAGACTGCCAAGGAGGTGGAAAGACTGACTGCTAAGCTAGTGAGCTCAACCCCAGAGCTACGAACACCCACACTGAATATAGACTGACTTCTAAACAATTACACACCCAACACAAGGAAACATTCCCTTCTCTACTACATAGTCCCTTAGGCCATGCCTTCCCTTCCACTGCTATTCAAGGTATGCAAGGAAGAAAACCATCCTTCTAGATCGGTCTATGAGGTGCCTTCACGCATTAGGTTTATCAAGCAAATCTAGAATCCATTTCCATTCCTCAATCAGTTCAAATGCCAAACACAACAATCTCAGTTCTAGGAATTAACAAAAATGCAAGCATATCCAAGTAATACCCATACACACAATAATTATGAAATTCTGAGCATTTTCGGTGCCAAACTTACTGTTGCAAAATACCAAAATGAAAAGGTTTGTTGGTCTTTCAAAACAAAGACACAAAAATCGGATTCAAGCCAATCATGTTCAGGAAAACAACTAGCAGACTGGAGAAAACATGAAAGAGAACAATTTTGAATAGGAAAACCAAAATCGTGAAAGGAAACAGAATGTCGAACAGGAGAATTCGTGAAAGGTTCAGACTCAGAGGTTTTGCTTGCTTTCTCCTGCATGAATGCCCAATTGGGTTTCCCAAAAACATTTTTCCCTTCCAAATCCTGAGGGAAAGTGAAACGCTGCTGCATGAGGGAAAGGTGGCCGTTTTCTTCAAGAAAATTAAAAATAAAAAACGTTTTTTCCAAAAATGGTGCTTTGCCCATTTAGAATTTATTTCCACTCTTCCAATTCCCCCCCCCCCCCTTATCCTTAGGAAAAATCATGCCCCCATCTCATTTAGTTGTGTTGACATAGTCGGCTGTGGATTTTAATTAAAAATTGCAATTTAACATGATGTCCAACTTTTTAATATTTAGCTACCATAAAAAAATACCATCGCCCCAACTTTAATTGCCGAAACATAACACTAAATCGATGGTGAGGCTTTTTCCTAGCTCCACACCACGATTATTTACATCATTTTATTTTAAATGAAAACGGGGTCAAAACCGGGGTGTTACATTCCCCTCCCCTTTCAACAGCACTGTCCTTATTGCTTTACAACATTGATAAAAAATGCTTGTTGGTACTACCCTTAGCAATCTATAGTTTCAAACAAAAACAGATGTGCCAGTCTAATGGCATCCTTAAGCTCCCACGTAGCTTCTTCAGGATCGTAGAGCTCCCATTGCACCTTCACCTATCCTATTGCTCAGTTTCGGAGCATTGTGACCTTCCTGGAAAGGATGCGCATAGGCTCGATTTGGAACTCTTCCTCTGGTTCCACCTATATCACATCCCAATTTATTACATGGTTAGGATCATGTACATATTTCTTAAGCAAATAAACATGAAAAACATTATGATCTCTAGTGCTAGCAGGCAATGCAAGTCTATATGCAACTGGCCCTATTCTTTCAAGCACTTCAAATGGCTCACAGTATCTAGGTGACAACTTGGCATAACTTCCAAGCTTCAAGGAACTCTTCTTTTCCTTCTTTTCCTTCAAGCTTCAAGGAACACCTTGAGCAATTTTGGACCAATCACAACCTTGTTCACTGGATTATCCCAAGTCACCGGTGTCCTACACCTTCTTCCATACAAAGCTTCATATGGACTCATCCCCAAGGATGCTTGTTGTCCATTGTTATAAGTAAACTCTACCAGGTGTAAATAATCTCCCCACTTGGTTGGTTTGTCCATCACATACATGCGAAGCATGTCTTCCAGCACCTGGTTAAATCTATTGGTCTGTCCATCGGTCTGAGGATGGTAGGTTGTGCTGAAATTCAACTTTGTACCCAAATCTGCAAACAACCCCTTCCAAAAATTGGAAGTGAACTTGACATCTCTGTCAAAGACTATTGCCTTAGGCAACCAATGCAGTTTGAAAATCTCCTTCATGAATATCTTTGCAATGTTATCAGTCTTATGCGTAGACTTAACTGGTGTAAAATTTGTTTCCTTTGTCAAATTTTCCACCACAACCATGATGGAATCATGTTGTCTCCAAGTCATCGGCAATCCTGTAATAAAATACATGGAAATAAATTCCCATTTCCATTCTGGAACCGGTAAAGGCTGCAACAATCCTGTTGGGTTTTGATGCTCAACCTTCACCTGCTGACACTTCATGCACCTTGAAATATATTCAGCCATGTCCTTTTAATTCCTGGCCAAAAGTACTGCTTTCTAGCTGTAGCAATCATCTTCTGATATCCTGGGTGACCAGAATATGGAGCTTGATGGATCTCGTCCATAACAAGCCTCCTCAAATCTGTTGCATTTGGAATATAAATTCTATTCTTATAGGTAAGAAGTCCATCTTCTTCCAATTTATATCCCTCATATTTCTTCTCAATACTTTGATGTTGCAACTTTCCTTTTACTTGCACATACATTTCATCTTTAGCAACATGATTAGCAATCTGCTGCCTCAAATATGATTTGCAGATACTAATGGACACCGCATTCCTTTCCTGCACCTTCCTGTTGAGTGCATCTGCTACCTTATTCTATTTTCCTTTTATGTGTTTGATTTCAAAATCAAACTCACATAAAAACTCCAACCATCTCGCTTGCCTAGAATTCAGAGTAGGGTAATCAAACAAATACTTCAGACCACAATGGTATGTCCTTAGCTCAAATATCTTGCCCATCAAGTAATGTCTCCACATCTTGAGAGCATGTACTATGGCTGCAAGTTCTAAATCATGAGTGGCATAGTTCTTTTCTTGATCCTTTAATTTTCTTGACTCATAACATATCATGTGGTTTTCTTGCATAAGAACTCCTCCAAGTCCTTGACCATATGCATCCGTACATACCACAATATCTTTCTTTGGGTATACAACTTTTAAGACCGGTGCACTTGTGAGAAGATACTTCAACCACTGGAAACTTTCTTCACACTTTGAGGTCCATTCAATCTTTATCCCCTTCCTTTGCAAAGAAGTGATAGCATGTGCCACCTTGGACAATCCTTCAATGAATCTCCTGTAATATCCTGCAAGCCCCATAAAATATCTTACCTCTATCACATTATTTGGAGTAGGCCAATTCTTAATAGCTTTAATCTTCTCAGGGTCTACAGATATACCCTCCTCTGAAATAATGCGACCCAAGTACTGAATTCTATCCCTATAGAAGTCACACTTGCTCAACTTTGCATACAGCTGATGTTCTCTGAGCAATTGCAATGTTAGTCTCAAATGTTCTTCATGCTCTTTTTCATTCTTAGAATAAACAAGAATGTCATCAAGGAAAAAAAGAACAAATTTTTCCAAATACCTACTAAAGACACTATTCATAAGGCACATAAATGTTCCTGGTGCATTTGTGAGTCCAAATGGCACCACTACAAACTCATAATGTCCATACCTTGTCCTGAAGGTTGTCTTATGAATGTCTTCGTCCTTGGTTCTCACCTGATGGTACCCAGACATTAAGTCAACCTTGGAAAATACCTTTGCACCTTTCATTTGATCAAAGAGGTCATCAATTCTTGGCAAGGGATATTTTTTCTTCACCGTGACTTTGTTTAGCTGTCAGTAATCAATACACAATCTGATTGTACCATCTTTCCTCTTCACAAACAAAAATGGTGCTCTCCAAGGAGACACACTCGGCCTGATATAATTTTCTCCAACAATTCTTGCAGCTGCATCTTCAGCGCTAACGTTTCTGGTGTACTCATTCTATAGGGTACTCTTGACACTGGTGCTACTCCTGGCACAAGTTCAATTGTGAAATCTATGTCCCTCTTTGAAGGAAGTCTTGGAACCTCATCAGGAAAAACATCCTTGAATTCTTGCAACACAGGATAGTATTCCAACCTAGGAGTTTCATTCTCTGTTTCCTCCTCAATATGGGTTGCATACAACTGACAACATTTTCTACAGAACTTCTTTAACTGCATTGTTGAAATCTGCCTCACCGAGATTACCTTTGGAATGCCTCTTATCACTACTGGGTTCCCTTCTTCATCCATGCATTCAAAATTCTTATTATAACAGTCAAGATTCACTCTATGAGCTTCTAACCAATCCATTCCAATGAGAACATCATAGGAACCAAGTGGTAGAACATTCAGATCTACACAAGTGATCAATCCATTCATCACCAATGGGCATTTCTCCACTACTTCATTAACTTTTATCTTAGTTCCAGTGGCTGGCTAAACTAACCAAGAATTGTTATTCTTTTCTTTCCTAAGAGCACAAACCTCCACTACTCTAAAAGCAATATAACTGTGAGTAGAACCAGGGTCAATCAAAATAGAAATAGATTGCTCAACAATCTTACCTGCAACTTCAACCACCATTGACTGGTGATCTTCTTAGCGGTCTTCCAGTGCTGCACAAATTATAAGTATGGCCCTTGCTACTATCCACTTGCATTCTCATTCTCAAGTGGACAGTACCTACACATGTGGGGTCCTCCACATTTCCAACATTCGAGTGGTCCTCTGTTCTGCTGTGGATCTTTTGTCTTCTCTCTCGTCGCTCTAGTTGGCTGCTTCTCAACTTGCACTGGATGCTTCTATTGATTCCTAAAGTTAGAAGGTTTGAAACCTTTCTTCCTTTGGTCAGACTTCTCACTCCTTTTGTCCTTCCATGTTTTCTGGTAATCTGGTTTGTTCTTTCTTTGCTCGTAGAAATACTTATCTTTTCTTATTGCTTCTTCCAAAGTTCTAGGTTCATAAAACTCAATCCTGTCTTTGTAAGACTGAGGCAATCCACTCAGAAAAAGATGGATCTTCACCTTCTCATCTTTAATATACTTGACACACCTCAGCAACTCCAAAAACTTATTGGCACACTCTTCCATAGTTTTTTGTCCCAATCTCAGCTCATGGAACTCTTTGATCTTCTCATCATAGTACCTATCAGAGAGGTACTTCTCCTTGAAATACTTCCAAAACTGCTTCCACACAATCTTCCTTTCATTGATCTTCTTTACTTTCCTGAAATGCTCCCACCATATGGATTCTCTTTTGGTCAAATTGAATATGGCTACCCTAGCCTTCATATTTCCTGAATAGTCTCGGACTTGGAAATATTTTCTCATCCCAAGAATCCAAGCTTCAGCTTCTTGACCATTCTTTATCTCACCATTAAAGGTAGGAGGCCTTGCCTTCTTAAATTCATCTCGTGAGTGGTTCTAGAAATGCCTCCTCCTTCGATTCTCGTGGGAAGAAGAACTTGAATCTCCAGTGGACCCTTCAGAGTGAGGTGACTCACTAGGTGATCTCTTTCTTCTTCTAGCAGTGTTCTTAATTCCTTCAGGCTTTCCTGTCTAGTCCTCAGAGTTCCTCTTTCTCTGAATATATGTCAAACTTTGCAGCATGGCTGCATTCAGCTGATTCTACTCCTCTTGAGCCTTAACCAATCTTTCATTATCTGCCTTGTAACTCTGCATCTCCACCATTAGGATTCTCATGGTGGCTGCACAATCTGGGGGAGTCTCTTGCAATCTTCTCCCATTAGACTCTGTCTCAGCATTTCCAACTTGGACATTTTCCCCCATAGCATCTTCCTCATATGCATTGGGGTTCTGTACATCATCATGCATGTTGTCGTTTCTCATGGCTGAACCACAACTCACTTTACACAACTACAATGTATGGAATGCTTCTTTTGAAGGTAGCTATGATTTTGCTAAATGTGTTAATAACACAGTTTGTTAAATTATAACTTTATATCATTTTCAGAAATTCATAACTACTTACCTTCATTTGGAAAAAATTATCATATATTGACAACTTGTCAAAACATAGAATTTTATTTTCACAAAGAACGACTGTCTGAAGGGGATGACGGGGGTCAAGGGGGATTTTCTTATTTCAAATTTCTCCCCACTCTTCCAATTCCCCTCCCCCCGCTTATCCTTAGGAAAAATCATGCCCCCATCGCATTTAGTTGCGTTGACATATCCGGCTGTGTTTTAATTAAAAATTGCAATTTAACATGATGTCCATCTTTTTAATATTTAGCTAGCATAAAAAAAATACCATCGGCCCAACTTTAATTGCCGAAACATAACAATAAATCAATGTTGGGGATTTTTCCTAGCTCCACACCACAATTATTTTCATCATTTAATTTAAATGCAAATGAAGTCAAAACCAGGGTGTTACAATACCATATAGATTATCATCATACTCAATGATCAATAATAATTTCTCCACCTTATGGAGCTTGAATATGTGATTCTTCACATGAACAGTGATGCTTGTAGGGAGACCTGTTACTTCACACCTGAATTAAATTAAGATAACAAGGTTATCAATTATCAAAACATAATTCTAGTCACCGAAACATAGTCAAATTGCTCAAATCTTTCTACTAAGACAAATGCTACTTCTAGTGTGATGAGATGCAATATTTTTGTAAAAATTCACAAGGATATTAAGTTTTGGTGTCATATAAGATATGCCAACTATAAAACAAGAAGTTGAAAAATAAAATGTATGAATTAATTAGAAACAATAAACTATGCAAATCCAATACAGAATGTAATTAGCACGCTAGGCTAAGTGAAGAGACTGTAGAGACAGTAACAACTAAACAACTCCATGGAAATTGTTCATAATATTGGCTGTGATAATTCTCAAGGCCATATAGGTAATATTCTAGGTGCATTTCACTTTGTATGTTGTATATACCATTTTAGTGATAGAAAATGATTGTATATGATTGGTTATTCAACCAGATAGTCTCAGTTAGTTTGTTGTCTACTTAGCACATTTCGTACTAAAACATTACTATGTGTAAAATAAGATTTTGTTCAATAGTTGTAAGGTACAATTTCAAATTTGCACCATTTCCCCTAAGAGGGCCAGAAATGCTCTCTATGAGACTACCAGAAATACCCCATTTGGGAAGAATCTTTTGGATGTTGCAAAGTTTAATAAAACAAAATTGAGGTATGCCATTTTGACCCATTTTGGGTTATATGAATTAAACTTGCCTCATTTTCTTACTGGTGTTTAAATCATTTCTCTGGTAATTTTCAAGCTACTAACTAAGAATTATAATTATCGTATTCATAGTGTTCAAGGTCAAGCAGGTATTTTACTTTGAACAAAGATAAAATGTTTCAATCTTCTTACATAATGTGTGCATAATGTATATTTTCACATTCTCATATAGAGTTATATGGATTCCAGTTTTGATATTTTATTTATTTATTTTATGTACACCATATGAGGTTGAAGCATCAACAAACCAAACCAACTGGTTAGGTAATTCAACTGTTTCTTACTAGGGATTTTTGTTTTCCTTGGCAATATTCCATTGTACTTTCATATGTACTTATCTATTAAATCTATGTGATAAATCTAAAAAATGTATTAACATCTCATGAGAAATTGTTTTCTTTTTGCAGCTTGTCTGATACAAACAAGATGGTGCAAGAATGGACACTGTGCATTCAAGTGTCCTGTTATCCCAACCCGGAACAAGCCATCATTGAATATGTCCTGCACAACAATTTTTTGAATGATTCTTTCCAAAGGAAAAGAGAGATTCGTGGGAGGACAACGAAAAATGAAGCTTATTACATTGTGCTTATAGAAGGGCTAAAAACAGCCAAAATGTAAATTGCCAATGACATATGTGTATACACCAACTCTGAACTTCTAGGTAACCAAATGAAGGGAATATACCAAGTAAGAAAAAGGAATTTAATATCGCTTCATGTAGAAGCAAGAACCATTGTTGCTGAATTTCATTCCTTTAGGATCAACCACCATTCAAATATAAATAGGATGTTTGTTGACCAACTGTTCATTGAAATGTCCACTCCAAGGGGGTGTGAAAAATGAAATGTTATCAACATCTATTTCATCAAAATTTAGGCGTGTACATTGTTACACATCTTTGATATGTGTATGTTTGTTTGTTGTAACTATTTTGGTGTCACTCATGATGTGGCTCTTTTAATAAACAAGATTTTTTTCCCCGCGATGTAATGGTTGGTGTAAAATTGTAAGTTTGTGCCATGTATAATTTTCAGCATGTTATCATTGTTCAATAAAAATATATTGTTGATGTATTGAAAGGTTGTTTCTATGTTTTATTGTTTATGGTTTCACATTATTTAATGGTTTATTTGTAATGGAGATTGTTGATGGATATATCTTTGGAGGGGCTGGTTTCACAATATATCACCTTCCCCTTGTTCATTTGACTGTCTTAGATAATGAAAGAAAGTGAATCTACCTATGAGGGAAATCTAATCTAATTTAATCCTACTCTAAGAAAATGTTTGTTTGTTTGCAGATTAACCTGAGATGAAAATAGATAAGCATGTTCATCAATTTAACAGAAATGTAAAAGAGATTTAATTACTTATCAACTCAAATTACTACCAATCAATTAAAATTAGTTGATGGTAAGTTAAGGATTTAGAAACATTCAATATTAACCTATCACTGATATGTCAATTAAAAAATTATCATAAATTACAATTGTCTGTAAACCATTTGCAGAAATAGATAAAAGCTTTAATTGAATAAACTCTTTTAAAACCTTAATCATACATAGATCACAAGCAAAGAGAAATCGAAGTTGTAAATAAATGTACTTATGAATTGCAAATGAGTTAAACAGTGATAGTGAACAATTCTAGTGGAAAAAATCAATATTTATCAAATAAACTTGACTAAATAGATAGAAAGAGATTCAAGAATAACATAGATGTATTAAAGAAAGTCTGCAAGAAATTACAAACTCTGAATTAAATAGAGAGTCTTCGATCCCTTGAGCTGATTTTTCCCTCCAGAAATTCCCCCTAGCCCATGAGAAATATAACCTTTAAATAATAATTACAAAAGCATGAATCCCCATGAAACTGGGATCGTAAAATCCAAATGAAACTAATGGCAAATAAAATATCACCACCTAGCCCAAATCTCCAACAATTCATCTATGTTTCAATAATCCCTTGTTTCAAACCCAAGTTGAGCATCACACTTAAAATTTTCCATTTCATTTTTAGCCATATTGTGCCAAATGCGGACAAAAACGTGGATCTTCCCCTCAATGGAAAGAGGTTTTCTTATCGATTGATCCATGTCTTCAATGTTGATATGGTCAAGCCCTTGAATATTCTCCTTGGCCTTGTCACGTTGACGTTCAACCTTCTCAATCATCAGTATTTGCAGACAAGCATTTTCAATGAGATCCACATTAGAGAAGTGTAGTATTTCCATGATGTTGTCCAGAACATACCATCTCCTTCCACATATAGCCTGAGATTTATTAATGGTATCATCAATCATCTCATTTAGGTCAAGCCAAGCATGCAACACAGTTCTGACCTTGTTTAGTTGAAAACTGTTGAGGATAATGATATTTTTTGGTCTATCTTTCATATACCTTTTCCAGTCCAGAATATCATCATAAGCCTTAGAAGCTTGTTCTCTCTTGGATTTTTGCTCCTCAAGGGTGACAAACATTTTTCTGAAAGCAACATGAGTCTCAAAAATATCATCGAGAGTCCTAAACATTTCAGTTATTAATTTATGATGCTCTTGATCTACCTAGATGGCCAAGTCTTTAAATTCTTGTTGAGAAAACTGTAGAAAAGGCAAAGGAAGTCACACTTGCAGTTGCATATTCACGTTGCTTTTCAAGAAAAGCTATCCTCTGTGTAAATAGTGGCATTTATAGCTTTCTCATTATGCAATTCAGCTTGGAGAGAAGTATTCTTCAGCTGCAACTTTGTAAACTTGTCCTCAGGTGCTTTTTCAATATTTTCCACATGAGTTTTATGCTCTCTTTTGACCTTATCTAGTTCTTCTTGTAGCTTCTTTATTTATTCTTTTCTTCAATCAAACTCTTTGTTCAATGTGACAATTGCATCAAGGTTTGCACTTGTAAATGCACCTAAAGCTACAACTATATCCACTGCATCTACCTGAGGGTCACCAGACTGCTGAGTCCAGATCATATGATTGGCAACGGGTGCTTCCAAACCACCTTGATCATTGCTTCTCTTTCTTCCTCTTCTAACCACTGCCTTGTCAAACTTGCTGTAAAAATAATCCCCAAGAGGGACTACAATATATTCATCAAATTCATCTACTGACTCAATAAATGATGAAGTCACATTTACTGTTGAAACCAAGGAAGATGTCTGAGTGATGGTGGGAGTGGGTATAGGCATAGTGACATGGGAGGTAAATAAGGAAGAAGAGAT
This sequence comes from Pseudotsuga menziesii, assembly GCA_001517045.1. Classification (NCBI taxonomy): domain Eukaryota; kingdom Viridiplantae; phylum Streptophyta; class Pinopsida; order Pinales; family Pinaceae; genus Pseudotsuga; species Pseudotsuga menziesii. The sequence continues at coordinate 119,244 of LPNX010641054.1, read as the reverse complement.
ATATTGAACAACTGTAGGTTCAGAGGTTGGAAAGAGGGTTGGGATGGAAGTTTCAGAGAATGGAAAGGAAATGTTTGCAGTTGGAAGTGATAATGAAGGTACTAGAATTTTCTCAGGGATAGGTGATGATGAAAAAGTGAATGAAGGTAATGGCAGAGGGACTTTCAAAGACTAGGTATCTGCAATAGTAGATGAAAGCATGGGTTTTGGGAGTGAAATAGCTAGGATAGGAGCATACGTGGAGTTCAAGGTATGATAGAGTTGAGACAGCGAGGGTGATGGGATTGCTCCAATAGGAAAAGTGGAGAGATTTTGGATAGATGAGAGTAGCAATGCTGAAGATGAAGAATTAGAGACAGAAGTGGATTCTAAGATCCTAGGCTTTGGAATAGAATCTTGCACACCATCATTACTGAACAAATCCACAAATGTTTTCAAAGGCTCGGTTATTTCTTCGATCACTAGCACAGAGGAATGCATTTCCTATTCAACACCAGAGTCAATAAGGTTCACAATAGGGGTTTGAGAAATAGTAATCTGAACTTTCTATTTTTTGAATGGCTTAACCTCTGCTACTGCCTAATAATCACATACCTAGGCAACTATTGTAGTCACTTGAACACCAGTAAGGGGCTTAGTAGCTGTAGATACTTGAATTTCTAGGACTTAATTCATTTGTGCTAACTTCTATTTTGATTGTTGGGATGTATGCATAAAATCCTTCAATTGTTGAGAAATATTTGGTTGTGGAGAGTCTTCCATATGGACTTTTCCTTTGTTCCCATCTGAATAAGTGATCACTGTTGGAACTGTTGTTCCTTGGGATTCTTTCTCTTCCCTATGTTTCCTTACTTTTTCAAGGGCCTCCAACTCCATTGCTCTCTAGCACAAAACCCTAGATTTAAGCTCTTGTTGATGTTGTAAAATGTGGCTATGTTCATCCTTTCTTTTAGCTCTAGCCAAGACTTCAGAAAAGGTGTTCACTCCCTCGTAAATGGAGTCATCGGGAATATCTTCATGAGCATAACCACTCCTAACATGATTTTTCATGAAATGAGCGTCAAGAAACCCCTTAGGGTCATGTTTCCTTTTAAGAGAAAAACCAAGTTTCAAAGAAGCTATCTGATCACCTAGCACTACAACCCAAGTTGAAGTTGGGATGAGCAATGACCCAAGATTCAAAGGAAATTTAGGCCATCTTTTCTTTTTAGGACCAACAAGTTTCTTGTAGACACTGTCAGTAACAGTCTGAAAAGAAACCTCTTCAATAACCAACCTGTCAAGAACTATCTTAGGCAGCATATGGATAGTATTACTAACCCAAATTCTAATATATGAAAAATACTCACCGACATACCAATCGTCCATTGTAGCAATGAAAGTCTTGGCTTTGGCTAAAAAGGCGGGAGCTTTTTGTTTGAATATTGAAAAATAATTGTTGCCAAAAAAATGTTCACAGATGTCATAGAACATAGCTTCATAATTAGTATCCCACAATGTTGAATAGTAGACAGGTACCGTAGGGGTCGGTAAAGTCCAGTTCCATCCCAAATTGGGATATTGGAACTCGGTGTAGAATACATCAATGATAGAGGTCGAAAAGAAGAAATTTGGATTATTCCAAGCAGTAGCTTTCTGATAATCCTGAATAATCATTTTAAGCTCCAATGACAAGATAGACACCCATGGGAAGGACTTGCCAGTTTTTAGGACATGATGGGCTACCGAAGCCCATTCAGCTTTAAATATAGAACAGTGGGGAAGACCATACAGCCTGCAAAGCATGGCTTCCAATAAGGAATAGGGTTCTCTAAACCAGGCGATAGGATATAGGTTGTTGGACCTCTGTGAGAACTTACTAGGTTCATTCATCTAGGATTTTAGCATTTCATTAAGATTGTACCTGGTCTTGGAAGATTGGGCGAACTTAGCATTAAGGGGTTGCACTGTCGATTTAAGAGCATAGTCTCTGGTAAAAACCTCAGGTCGAAAGGTGGATAACTGTGACCATGTGCTATCATTAAAGGACCGGTATTTAGGGTTTGCGTGATCCACAATCCATTTGATTCGGTCAGTGTAAGGAAAGATAGTAGGCCTGGCAACAATGGTGTCTAGCCCAGAATCCCTAATTTTCTAGTAGGCCGACTGGTCATTTTGTATATCAGAGAGGTCATTATTGTCAAAAATAGAATATATCCTAGGCCAGTCAATTTGGTAAGTTTCAGTGATTTTTCCACTGGAGTCTGAGAAGATTTCGAAGTTTGGGTCTTTGGTCAGCATGTCTTTTTTAGTGTTCTTGCAACGAGTAGTTCAAGCCATTTTAGAAAATTGAAAACTCTGTTTAAACTTATAAACATGAAATCAAGACCAATTAAGAAACAAAGCAATAGTAAACACTCAAGCGTAGAAATGACAGAAGAAACCAACCTGGAATTGACCAGAACTGTGAAAAAATCCCTGGAAAAAATCACAGTAAAAACTCACGTAGCAAGGTAGTTCTCAACAGTGCAAATGGTAAAGAAAATACAAAGGAACCATCTATTTATAGATTTTCCGTGGGTCGAATCCAGGTTGTAGGATTAAAAGAAATAGACGGTCGGGATCAAACCTTGTGGGATACATAATCAAGTCGCTCCACTTTGAATTTTATTCACTTTCCCGCAATCTGCAATCAAGAAATTGTGGGTTTCGGGATGCGGGTTCACAAACTAACTAATGTGCATAAGAGTTCCCGCAATCCACAATTGTGGGTTACGGGATGCAGGAACACAAAATCTTAAAATTTTAACTAGCCTTTTTTGCAATCCGCAAATTGCGGGTTACGGGTTGCAGAAACACAAAACACAAATCATCAACAAACTACTTCCCGCAATCCGTACTGCCAAACTTATTTCCGTAGGATCAACTTCTTGATCCAATCAGAGTCTTTGATATTATCTCTAAGTCAATCTGGACTGTCGATCTAACCATGTTGTGGGATGCAGGATGCAGGATACGGGATGCGGGATGTCGACTCTCTGGTTTTTCCTTTCTGCAAAATCCTTTCTGCAAGCTTCTTTCTGCAGGCTCCTTTCTGCAAGATCCTTTCCGCAAGCTTCTTTATGCAAGCTTCTTTCTGCAATTTTCCTTCCGCACCATCGATCTATTTTAGCAGAACTAACTTCAGCCATCCGATATTTCCAGACTGCAGGATGCGGGATTCGGAAACATAACATTTGGACTTTCTGCAAGCTCCTTTCCACAATTTTTCTTCCACGCTATCGATATTTTGCGGAGTCTTTCCTGACTGTTGATCTTGCGGATTGCGAGATGCGGAATCACACTTTCCTATTTTGGACTTCCATAATTTTCTTCCACAACTTTGGTTTCACATTGCAGATTGCGGGATGCGGAATCACATTTTCCTATTTTGGACTTCCGCAACTTTGTTTCATTAGAGGAAATTTGGGGTCTAAAATGGGCCTTATAAGAAAACATGCCAACAATAAATTTTGTGAGTTAGAATTCAAGAACCAATAGAATTTCAATAAAATGAGTCAACCATAATGGTTGAATTGACATATTTGTCATAAAAGAAAAATACTTTTTTTGTTCGTATTTTCGACATATCTCCTTGTGTTTTTACTCAAATTTTGAGCAAAAGAACTCGTTAAATTCCACATCCAAGGAGTACCCACACTGCATACTTTTGATAGACCCCGCTACCTGAAAAACAAGAAATACCTGAAAAAACGTGATGATGACATCATCATCACATTTTTCAGGTATTTCTTATTTTTGGGGTAGTGGTGTATGTCAAAATTATGCAGTGTGGGTACTCGTTGGATGTGGAATCAAATTTCGCATCCAATGAGCTTTCCCACTCGAAATTTGAGTAAAAAGACATGGAGATATGTCGAAAATACGAACAAAAAAGTAGTTTTTTTCATTCTTCCTCCAAAATTAATAACTATTATTTTATTATTTTATTATTTTCCTTAGGACGCCTGTCACATACCCCAATTTTGTAAAATTATGTAAATTGTTTTATTATATTTCTGAGACATTATGTTAAACTTAATCCTAAGTAGGGATTGATGACTCAGCAGAGTCAATAGTAATGGAGTGTAATTCATAATATTTTATTATTAATAAATAAATTATGGAGACAACAGCATGGGAGAGCTGTTAAAAGAGGTTACTGGTCAAACTGGTCGATGGAACTAGGTGGAAAGGCAAAAGACAAGTGGCAGCATCCTCAAACACTTCCTAAGTTGCAGGTGGCAACTTCCCTATATTTGGCGTCATGATTCCCCAAGAAAGTGGAATCAGAGCAGGTGGCTCATTAAATGACAGTTAACCCAACAAAGACCTAGGCAATCTTTTAAAAGAACTCAATGAAAAGAGCTGAGGCTACTCAGTTATTTTTTCAGAGAGAATTCATTCAGGTGAATGTTATTCAGGAAATCCATTGAGGAAGAGGGAAATACAGTAAGGAAGTTGTTTTAGGAGGATTGCTACAGTAACTTGATTTTTAATTACAGCTATTGGGCTGAAGAGAACTGACTGATAGTTCTGAGTTAATACTGAGTTTGAGGATTGGTATCTGACTTTGCTGCACCTAGTTCCAGCCAGGGAGACCAGAACGAGCTCGGGGGTCCTGAGAAGTCGTTGTCTGAGCGCTCTCCAGGAGTTGGTAGGGAGGAACGGCCTCCCATTGCTGTTGTTGTCCACAGCTTAAACAGGTTCTGTCATTTATTTCTTTATGTTTACTGGGTATGAATGGATGCATGTTATTATTATTTTATATGTCTGAAGAGTTAGTTAATTTCAGTAAAGTTAGTATCTCAGAATATCAGTAGTTAAATCTGTTAATAGTTACTGTGTTTTTCCACATCTGGTATCACCAGATCGTACTCCAGCACAGTATCTCGGTATTGTGAAGTAGAATCCTTCTGAACCGAGTTACCTATTTAAATACTTTCATTAACTACAAGCATTTCACAAATTTTCCTAAGTTATTTTGCTTACAGTCTTTAAAACTACTTCCTGATACTATATCCTTGTTTCCAGTAAATGCTAGTTGTAATAAAGAAAAGATAGACTAAGTAATGTTGTTGTTAAAGCTTATAACTGTTATCTTCTAGTTTGCAAGAATCTAACCTTCTAATGTGGAAAGAGACAATACGGATAGTAGGATGTAATTACCTATTGGTTTGATTTTTTTACAGTTAAAACTTAGTAGTGTTAGTCTGCATGTAGGTTAAGAATGCAGCCAGATAATTACTAAGTTTTCTTGTATTTACAGCTAAAGCTTAAACAGATTATAAAACTGTTATTATATTTTCTTATATGATTAAGGAAAGTGACTATATACACAAGATTTTTTATATATATAAACTTAAAACAAATATTAAGTATTATATGAATATTATGAGATTATACACAGGCTTTATAATTAAATAAATAAACCATACACAGGATAATAACAATAATAATAATCATAAAATATTAGAAGTAACATCATTGTTGCATTACTAATAATGTATTTATATTACTTACAGTATAAAAGTAAAACTTAAGTAATAATTTATTATCGCAAGTATAAACATAGTTCATTTATACCTTATGAATAAACAAATAAGAATTTATGTACAAAATGTTTATACTCTGTGTATTACAATTTAATAAACAATACAAAATAACAATAGTAAAATATAACAAGAATATAACAGGCTTTCCTAATTTGAAAGGTATGCACATTTCTTTCATAGCTTCTAATAAATAGAAGTCAAGTTGTAAAGATAGTTCAGAAACAATAACAACAAATTTATTTAATAATAAGCTGGAGAGTACTTGTATCCCAAATTCTTTATATAATAAAATAAATTACAGTATTTATATTCTGTCTAAGAACAATATAAGAGAATGGTATTCTCAGCTAGGATAGTTGTATAAGGGCATAAACCCTATATATATAATTTAAGAAGTTTTATATATAACAAATAAATCAAGATATATAACCCTCACAACAATTAAATAAAAAGAATTTACTAACAGATAAATAACCTAGTTATAACAGAACAGCGATTAGCTCGATCATCGAGCTTGACCATCAAGGTTAATATCTCTTATTTAATTCTTAAATATTAACAGAGTAATTATTTTAATGATAAGATTAAGAAACTAAACTTAATCTCGACTGTGAAATTAGGGTTGAACCCTATAAGTCCATTCTTTACAAGTAAAAGAAAATATTAAGAGTTAAAATAATATTTTCACCTACGGCCGCATAATCAAACCACAGGATAAGCTATTATAAACCCTTATTCAATTATTTTTTCCTATGCCTTGCTTAGATTTAAAAACCGTAAATGGTAAAATAAACTAGAAAAGACAGTAAAATAATAAAACATTTATATATTATCAAATATCGGGTGAAAACCCTAAATACACAAAGGGTACAGTAAAGAAAGCAAACAGTCGAGGTCGTGACCTCTTTTGCAGACAGGATACAACCTTGCCTTTCTTCATAATTACAGCATTAAAAAAAAATACAGAAGGAATCTATCACATTACACGACAGCCAAGCTATAACGTCGATGCTTATCGCCGAGGGTAAACCTGTTAAACTAATTTTAATCTACAGCTAGAAAAGTCTGAATGGAACCAAAGTAACCACTGAGTCGCATCATCCAAAGCCATTCACAAAATAACCCTAATAAAACCAGCAAGGAGGAATTCCTTGGTTGTGACCAGGCTTACCGGGGAGAAGCCTTTATCTGAAACCTCACGTTTCCTTCCTTAAAAAGAAGACCCAACCTGCAATACAAAGGGATAGCGTATTAAAAACCCTTATCAGTTATTGTTTAAACTAATTATGGAACTGGAAAGACAAAAGAATAACCTGTAACTCACCGTCGCATTTGAAGGAAGTGTATCCACAGTAAACAGCCTGATAACTACGAACCGAGGAGATGTAAACCCTTCCGTGGTCACTGAGAAGAATGAGCTGGAAAAGGCAAAGGATATTTTCCACAATGTAAGCACTGATAGTGCCAAATCGAAGGATACACTCACACTGCAACAGAGTTGATAATGGCGCCGAAAGGAAAAACCCTAAGTTTTTTTACAACCGTATGGCTGCCAACAGCAAACTAATAAATCTCACACAGTGCAGAAGACGAGCACGAAGGACTGGAGTAGCATGCAAGCTTCTATCAAATAGTGCAATGGCGAAACTTGCACTAGGAGGGTTCACAGAGCGACCAAGCCTGAAGGCGAGGGAGAAATGGAAAATTAGGGTTAAGTCAACGAATATATAACACCAATGCATGGCTCTAGCGTGACCACGTCACACTTTTGATATATTGCATGCAAGTGGGTCAAACTCTAATGTTCCAAGACGAGTTGCCATCGTTTGATTTTTCCAAACAATTCATTGCGTTGGTATCCCTCATGGTCATTATACCATAGTTCCATCATGGTCATTATACCATAGTTCCACCTGCCATGCTTTTCATTGCCACGATG
>LPNX010641054.1:0-111363 GCA_001517045.1 Pseudotsuga menziesii | reverse complement strand
TTTACTGGTTATTACCATTATAATAACAATCTCTTAATAGTCTTAAATTCCTTGAGATAATTAGTATACTTTTGTTATCTTTCATGCTCAAAGATTTACAAGGTTTGGTAAATGATTGTAAGACTAGCAGTTTATATAAACTACTATCGCCATTCTTGTGATAATGTAGTTCTGGAAACTCATAATAAGTTTTAAATTATGATAATCTAGGACTAATTCTAAAGGTGCTTATGGTTTTTATTCAATTGTTGTTCATGGAAATAGAGGTAATTTTACATTTAATGCAAATTCTTAGAATGTTAATAGAAGACGTATACCAAACAGTAAACTTGGATTTTACGAATCAAAACATATTCTAAATTTAAACTTGGCATGATGCAGTAACAACAGATAAATAGAAGTAGGTCTGAATATGGTAATCCGGTTATATTTACTGCACTAGATAAGAATATCATTTACTTCTAAGTTTGCATTCAGTAAACTCATCAATGATCCAGTACCCCATAGAATATATTAAGAATATTATAGGAAAAAGATTTACCTGTAAAAGTCCGATAAACCTGGCTAGCATGCATAAACGTTTACTGAATGATTTTGATACAGCAAATTGTTATCTAATACTTTAAAGATTCGTTAGCAGTGAGCCGAACTTTACCTGTATATCTATAAGAGCAAGTAATGTGCTGCATTAGCTCGGAAGCTAAGTAAGCCCAGTCTGTCATGGCAATCCCCCCTTGTGGTTGCAAACAGAAAACAATCAGTAACTGACAAGAAACTCACCTTTAAAGTTAAGTATAATAAAGATTATTCAGTTACATTTCTGATAACATAAACTAATCAAATAGTTAATGACAGCATTTAATAAGATTATTATGCTATTTTAAAAAATTTAAATTTTTCAAAATTTTTGGGGTTTGACAAGGCCCATTTTAGACCTCAAATTTCCTCTAATGCTGCATTTTCCTGGATCATTGATTTCCTTGCAGATTAACCCATGACCTTCCGATCTTGATATTTTGCGGAGCTGTGGATTTTTCACCTATCTTTTACGGGATGCTTCCTAACCGTCGGGTCTTGTGCGGGATACTTCCTAACCATCCATTCTAGAACTAATGCGGATCTGCATTCTGTCTTTGTGTATTATACAAAAACTAATCCCCATTCATTAGATCTCATGCAGATAACTATGCCACCTCATCATCATGCCATGTCATCACTACATTAGTCTTTCATTGAGCACATCATCATTAGGACACCATCATATTCCATGTCATCATATGTCATCATGTTATTCATTTGTCATTCGTGGACACCTTTTGACATCAATGGCAACTATAACCCAAATTTGTCAACAATATCCACACCCGCAATCTGCATTGCGGGTTGCGGGTTATGGGACCGAAAAGTTGCAAATAATAAAAAACAAGCTCCCATAATATGCATTGCAGGTTGCGAGTTGTGGGTTGCGGGAAGGACACGTTTTTGGGAAAAACTAGTCTTTTCTGTAACTCACCAAAAACACACAAGCAATGCGTAAATTTTTAAAATGTTAACTAAGTCAAATCTTGGCAAAGACATAGAAACCATGATATACTTCATGAGAACCCCTAAAATGAGGAAGAAATTTAAATATTACCTTCTGATCTTTATCTTTTGCGGAGCTGTGGATTTTCCGCCTATCTTTTACGGGATGCTTCCTAACCGTCGGGTCTTGTGCGGGATACTTCCTAACCATCCATTCTAGAACTAATGCGGATCTGCATTCTGTCTTTGTGTATTATACAAAAACTGATCCCCATTCATTAGATCTCATGCAGATAACTATGCCACCTCATCATCGTGCCATGTCATCACTACCTTAGTCTTTCACTGAGCACATCATCATTAGGACACCATCATATTCCATGTCATCATATGTCATCATGTTATTCATTTGTCATTCATGGACACCTTTTGACATCAATGACAACTATAACCCAAATTTGTCAACAATATCCACACTCACAATCTGCATTGCGGGTTGCGGGTTATGGGACCGAAAAGTTGCAAATAATAAAAAACAAGCTCCCACAATCTGCATTGCGGGTTGCGAGTTGTGGGTTGCGGGAAGGACACGTTTTTGGGAAAAACTAGTCTTTTCTGCAACTCACTAAAAACACACAAGCAATGCGTAAATTTTTAAAATGTTAACTAAGTCGAATCTTGGCAAAGACATAGAAACCATGATACACTTCATGAGAACCCATAAAATGAGGAAGAAATTTAAATATTACCTTTGCATATAAAATTGGGGCTCCCCTATTCTGGATGAGACATGGGATCTGTTGTATCTACAACAAGTGTAAAATAGGACTGACCCTGCTTTGGAGCTCTCTGTATGTGCAGAGACACAGAAACGAAGAACACTCACATGCACTCTTCTATGTTCTGTGCAAATTCTAAATGCACTATGTATTGTTTCTCCTTCACACATTTTTCCAATAGTTTGAATGTATCAATCATACTTTGGCACTTAGCGAACATCTTAAAGAGATATCTTGATTTTCCCCCAAGTGAAGTCAATAAAAACTTCTTTGTTGTTAGCCTTCTTCCATGAACAAAAAAAATCATGATTTTGGTATGATTTGATCATCTTATTGCAGAAATACCAACCTTTGATCCATGATTGCAAATAGTAACATAATATATCAGCCCTTTCTGTTCTTTGGCCATAGTTTTGAGTTCATAACACGGATGGGCACATTTGTTCAGTCTATTTACAATTCCAATAATCAACAAAATCTCCTTGTAACTTATTGAAAGAGACAGTTTTATAGTTATGAAGGAAGGAACCAACGTAGCAGAAAAGGGTTTTAATCTAACGCCATTGCTTATAATTCTCCACAATTGGTTGGTTCAAAGACAAATTCAGTTCATGTGTTTTGACAACTAACCAGTAAGTAGTTTGTGCTATATGCTCATTCCATAATTGTTTTCAAACTATCCACCAGTATCCCAAAGGTCCAATGAATTAAACCCAAAGACTCTTATATGACTTTGGATCATCTCATAATGATAGTATAATAACATTTGGATCATCTCATAAAAAATGATAATATAACATTTGACCCTCCATATTTATATGCAAAATAGTGAACTGAAACATCTCATTAACATGGCAATGTTAGGCTGTTCATAATTGTTGTTGCTAATGAGGATAAGTATTTTGTCGTGACACGATATGCTTTAGAAATAAAAAATTATTTAATCAAATCATCTAAATCTTTTTCATTATAATTGCAAATTCCATTAAGTAGTGTTTCATAGATACACTGCAGCTCTACAAGTACATACTAACAGCTTATCAAAAAATTTACAAAATTATAGCAAGTGCTAAGCAATCAATGTTCTAGAATATTAAGATTAAGAACAACATGCTTTTAGTTGTTTAGAACAATATAGTCTCATATTATATACAAGAACCTCGATAAAAAAATTCCTTTTAAGATTGCAGAACCTCCTATTGTCCTGCTTTTAACGACCTAACTCTATCAGCTTTTTAAAAATAAAATTAAGTGGGACTTCATTTTCAAAAATAAAATGAAAAACAATAAACTAGCTTTTTCAAATAACTGGGAGATAATATTGGGAATGTATTTTAGAGAAATAACATACATGAGCCTACACAGCAATATTAGGTGCCTTTGCAAATTTTTGAGATTACTGAACTATGAAGCATAGAAGACATTTTTCAGATATTACAAACATAGAAGACATTTAATTTTTGAAAACTATTGAATTAAGCTAAAATAATCAGAAAAGTTTTGAAATATAATAAGATTGAATGAATTGACAACCTTTTTATATCCAGAAATAAATTAGATAAATAAAACAAAACCAGATCAGATTCAAAACTTATAATGAGAAAAGTACCCCGTAATATATGCATTGGCAAGACTTTCATATCTGAAATGCTAACAATATGAAAAAGTATCAAAAATATTTTATGGGTTGTGTGTATTGGGTGCATTTTCATGTCTCAAATAAATTAGAATAAAACAACATCTAAATGCAATATATAAAGAGAAATTTCTAAATAATAGATTAACACTGAAAATGATACGTCTTTCAAAATGTATGCACTGGCAGGCGGCAACTTCTTCGGAAAAAGACTATTACAGAAAAATATTGTAAAATAAATGAAAAGGTAATGGGTGAACATAATAGGAAAACAATTTCCCATATCCATAGTCAGAATAAGGATAGAAAAAAGAGAAAGCACACTAAGGATACCATTTACAAAATTGTCCTTGGAGATGTTTATTGCATATATGAATAGAGATTGTTGAAACCCTTCCAATGGAGATGATTTCCCCATTGGACCAACAAGGTTCAAGGGATTTGCAAAAATATCAGAAAAAAAATTAAACAACTTGATGTCTATTGAATTGTAAACTGGAAATTACGTTTGAGGACTGCCATAACCTATTTTTGACTGGCTAGAAATTGATACATAAATGGTGGTTATGCATTGGCAGTGAGTTATTGAAAACATTGTCCTTTGCAATCAAGGAATAAATGTCATTTGACCTGCTTGAGGCATACACGCTATACACATTTGGAATTTAGATCTGATTTAACACTTGATTGCATTGAGCTCAAGAAAGTGTTTTTGTCCTCTTGACAGTGTTATCAATTTATACACATTTTCTAAAATTGTCTTGTCCAAAAAAACTTGTGTAAAAACTGATGTTCTCTTATCTTTGGCAAACTACAACTCATTTTCAATGCTACAACTTATTCCTTTAGTCATGCCAATTCTCTTCATGCTCTGATATCCAAGCTTCAAAGCCACCTGAAAAAGATGCAAGGAAATATGGAAATGAGCATAAATTTTATTCATTTTATCTAGAATTACAAACCATATAAGCATTAAAGTCTTTGCATAGTGATGGAATTCTAAATAATGCATGTTTCAAGCTTAAACATTTTAGAATAACCAAATTTTCATATTTGTAATTCTCACCTTCACTTGTTTGGATTTCTTTCATTGTTTCGTTTGGAAGCTCTATCGAGGACATCACCAAATGTTTGTCTATTTTTAGTCCCATGTGTTGGGAGAGGAAAGTATGCAGAACTAGATGATGTCTAAGAGCACTTAAGAGTGACCATCCTTTCCAATAAATCTTTTTGATGTTGTAGGGTATGCCCAAATCCATATTCCACTTGTCGAAAACATGGAGCAGTAGGATGGTCCAACCCTAAACTACTTGATACCAATGTTGCTTTGGACTCATTGGAAACATCTTCCATGCGTTTCTCTAAGAAGCGGAGATGTATTCACTAGGAAACTGAATAATTGACTTAAAAATGTCTCGAATATGTTGTGATACACTTCCTTGATCATGACTTCGATTTACATTGTTAGAAGTAGTCATCGAACTATTAACATTATTATATACCTGAAAACAAATAAAGAAAAATTCACGCCAATAGTAAAAGAGTAATAGAAAACTATAAAATGAACCAAGTTATGAAATGACTACCATGACAGGAATATCCAAGTCATTTGCAATTCCAAAACCATCATTTTCAGCGATCTGGTAACAAAACATTGCAACATATTAGGCCACAACAACCACTAGTTAAGATCTAAAACATTGCTAATGATCTAAATATGCATTATGAAATACTCAAATAACCCGAAATGAAGTTGTTTCATTGATTCTTATTTCTAGCTCTTCTTGTTCCAACCTGTTTTTGTCCCTCATCATGGTAACCTTAATGACATGTTTGCACAAATATCCATTTTTTCCCAGTTGCAATCGCACATAGAAAATTTTGGACCTGATTGCCATACCATATATCTTTTCATATCATCATGTTGGCTTTGCACCCATGCCATAGAAGGATCTAAGTGGTGCAGTGTAACGTTTTCATCTGGAATAGATTGTGCTCTTAGCCAGGACTGAGCTTCTATTTTCTCCACTCTATAATTTATGTGGAAACCATGTTCATTTCTACATTCACACCACCAATAAAAAATGTGGACCACTACTATCAATTGATGCACCAACCAATCTACTCGATGATGGGAAGTTGATCGTATTGACCTTAAAAATACCATTTTCAAGTATGAATGGTGTGACTCGATGGCCCCATTTGTTTCTTGTCCAGCATGCTTTAAAGTATGGCAACATTTTTCCCACATTCCTGATAAACATCAAAGAACATAAGCTAATAAATATAGAACATGCTAGTAGGATAAATACATAGGATAAGAGTGAAATAAATAGCTAGGAAAATTTCAATTTATTGTGAAAACATGAAATTTGAAATCTAAAAGTATGTAGAATATAAAACTATAGAAAATATTGCATAGCAGTTGAGGATTATCCATAGGCTATTCATTAAAGAAAAATCTCTAGATATTATAGTATGAACCCAAACCTATTATGTCCAACCATCATGCTCGAAAGTACTCAACAAAGGAATTTTCTTCTTTGAATTCATTAAGAAACCTATTGGCCTCCTCAAGAGAAGAATCTACATTTTTGTGGTTGTGAATAATGTTGCTTAAACACTTAAACATCGAACACCTTGTAGTTTCATCCTTAACTTTCATGACAATATTTTTTAGCCATGCCCTTCTGACATGCCAATTGCATAAGTAGACTTCACATTGAAAATTCGCCCTATTGGATAAATATGTTACACACTGTTAAAAATATATTCCTATTTGTATACTGTTTCTTTAATATTGTATGAAACATTTTATTTCGAGAAAAGGGAAAAAAAACACCCTACTAGCTATATGTACCTAATTGCACCAATCATTGCTGTTGCATCGTCTACCATGAATGCATTCAATTTCCATTCCAACATACCCATGCGTACTTTAAGAAGTAGTGTTTCTGTCCATTTGGAAATGTCTGAGGTCATAGATCTTGACATGATGACCCATGCCACAGGAACACCATTATGTTGGGGATCAAATGCGAATAATATATAAAGTTGGAACTGTACACAAATAAATATGTCATCACTACATGATTGACTCATATTATAAATAACAAATGACAGAAGAAAAAGTACATACATGATATATAACATACCTTGAAACAATTTGTTCCAAATGTAGAGTCCATTGCTAATATACTATCATGAATATATTTCCTCATCCATTCCAATTGTAATGGTAGTTGGATGCCTACAATGAATGGTGTGTGACTCTCATCATCTATAGTTTTGTCAAACTCAGAGTAGTAGAACACTTTATCAGGGTTTGCAGCTTTCCATATACGCACACTTTGGGCATCATTCTTGTCAAACATATATTGGGAATGTTTCAATTTTCTCTCTATATTGCCAATGTCATCACGAGAAAGAAAATCATTTCGATCAAACTCTATTTCAAAAGAGGATACTTTATCATGCACTAATTCACGATGTTTTTGATGTACACATTCAGCACACATCCCCACAGGAAAATATATTTCTACCCATTGACATAGTTCTTTGCTAATATGAGGTGCATGGTATGCCCTTGTACCTACAAAATCAACAACCTCTTGTCCATGGCAAGGCTTACCGCTATTATTTATATGATTCATCTCACTATAAGTGATTAGGAAACGCTTCAGGACCTTCTTGAGTATGCGGATACTAAAATGACAAAGACAACCACATATTATATGCTTATGACCTGGACAACTCCCCTTACCATGTGTAGGCACTTTGGATATATCAACAGGTTGTTTGTCAATCTCTCGATGGTAATCTGGCCCATACGTACACCAAAATATACAAGCAACAACATGATATTAACACTTCAGAATTCACAATAGATTAAAGCATCAATTGTTCTTGCTGTAACTAATGCTTTTATCTCAACCAGATTCCAAGAACCAAGAACCGAGAACAACAAAGAAAAACTCACATTGTATATTCTAAGGTGCTATCAATTCTACAAATTTGATTGCCATCATTTTCTTTTTCTTTTTCATTTTTATTGTTGTAAATTTTTTGAAAGTTTGTTGGATACAATGGGTTTTTTCACTCCCCAATAACTAGCTCTTTAACTCTATCTGATTTGATCCATGCAACATAATTACCTCCAACCATATTCCATTTCAAATCAGAAGAAGAAAGTTTTTTTTTTTCCAGGATCATGCACCTCAAGAGCTAGAAGTTGGTACCATTTCGAACCCATCTGAAAGGTGAAAACAAGGATCTGCAATCAGTGAAAAAGAAAATTCAGATCAATGCAGTCAAAATTTGTTACAAGATTTTATATAATATAAGGATTACTTCACTTACAAATACATAATGGGTTCAAGGCCTCAAAGCCTCTTCAGATGGGTTTCAAAGCCTCTTCTACATAATGGGTTTGTTCATGAGGCCATTGAACTCTTCAATGGCATGATTCAAAGAACTGTGGTGTCATGGAATGCCATTATTTCAGGATTTACACAGAATGGACATTGCAAAGAGGTGCTAAATATTTTTCAAGAAATGCAATTGACAAGTGCAATGCCAGATTCAAAAACTTTTTCTAGTGTTCTTTCAACATCTATGAACTTGGTATATTTGGAAGTTGGCGTGGGGATCCTTATGGGAATAAAGGTTGGAAAGGCCTTAGTTTTCAGTCCCTCATTACCCTTCCCTCGGTCAGGATTGAAGGCTCCTTTATTTTGCTAAAAGAATTTGGAAGGCATTGGAAGCTATCAAACATTTCCTCTATTAGAAGGGGGAGTGCTTCAGAAATGGCCCGTTCGTCAATGTTTACTCCCTGTTGTTTCATACGACATGCAACCCTAAAAACATACATTTTACGGAAGAGATGAATCTTTACTCTCTTCTCCGAAGACCTAAAATCCAATACCAGATACATTTTAGCAATCACATTTGATGTTCTTCATTTCTAGAGCGTTGCAAATGACAGCTTTGTTTTGTTTTGATCTGAGCTTTCCATGAAATATTTCTTTGTTTTGTTTTGATCTGAGATTTCGATGTATTTGCAGAGACTCCCTGTGTGTTTAATCTGAGGTTGGTACTATTTTTTTACGCAGCTTTGCAACACACACATAGAAATGTTTTCTCAATATCACAAGCATCAATTATAGATAATTTTTATATGCAGAATATCTTTAGCTTCAGTCATTTCTATCAGTTTCATACGACATGCAACCCTAGTCCTTCCTTGAGTTCCAAACATTTCTATTATTTTCATTAGCCTTGCAATGAGTGTTGGTTAGGTTATGTTCTTTCCAGGGCTTCCAATGCTCCAGATGATGGAATTAAAAATCTATTTCAATGGATTTCAAACCCTCCTCCCTTTAAGAAAGTGATTTCACTAGATTTCAAACCCTCTACATTAAGAAAAATGATTTCAATGGATTTATGTCACTCATCTATGCAACACCTAGAGAAATGTTCGCTCTCAATAACATAAGCTTCAATTATAGGTATTTCAGCTCTTAGTTTAAAATTTAAAATTGAAATCAGGAAAATGAAATGAATTACTATAGATCTATTGGTCACGGATACGATTCTTGCTACGATAAAATAGGTAACTGCTTTCATGACAGTTGTAATGCTCAGGGTCTAGGCGTCCAAATCTTAACAGTACATCAGTATCTTAACAATACATGAATCAAACTCTTAAAATGAAGATGTATTGAAATAAATGATTGGAAATGGATTGAAGCTTTCGTTATAATTCATGTTTATAAAAATCCCCTACGCAAGCTATAGATTGTAATTGTAACATCCCCGACCCTCCGACTAGGGAAGAGGACGCTACTATACGTCAAATCATCCAGGCATCTAGCCCCATGAACATGAACATACATACATATAGTGCTAAAGCATGATACTTAAAACATAAAACATTTTACGAAGCATAATCATTCATATACACAACGGAAGCAAAACATATCAATCGGCATTCATGCATATGTAGATCAGCATTTAACATGTATATCATCATTCATCAATCGTAAATATGTAATTGCAAACACAAGTTAGGAAAGAGTACTTATCTTATAGAGAACTTGTTCCGCAACCAACTACGTCGCTGCAACGTTCCACCCAACCATAGGCCCGCGTGCTCCTTAATCTCTCAGCAACGCTGCCACCCCCAAGCTGGGCATGATTCCCCAAGGAATAAGGAACTAATAGGCTAATCTCTCAGCAACGCTGCCACCCCCAAGCTGGGCATGATTCCCCAAGGAATAAGGAACTAATAGGCTTACACGTAGCCAAGGATAACAACACCACTAAGGTGCATAATTCAGCCAAGCCAACACAGTTGGGTTTATCAAGCGAACAGCAGATTAGCCAAGCCAACAAAGTTGGGTTTATGAGGCCATCTAGGAGCTGGGAAAGGCTATATGCTAAGCTGGTGAGCCCATTGAAGAGCTACAAACACCAACACCAGAGCCATCTTGGCTTCTAGTGTTAGTTTTTCAACATTAAAGCTAGCATTATTAGGATCTTTAACTGAGAGAATAACAAGTACAGCAATCAAACACAAGAGACAATGAACACAGTTTTTTTCCTCGGGGAAACCATAAATGGAGAAAACCCCACAACTTCCTCAGAGATATAATCAGCACCAAAATAGTAAAATCCCAAAACAGTAAGTGATCTCTCGACAGTAGTAATCTTCTTCTTGTCTAGTCCCAGTGTCTTCTCCTTCCTCAACTATGCGCTACACTTGAGTGTGTATGAGTTGTGTGATAAATAGAGACTCCAGTTCTCTATTTATAATAATCTCGACATGACTAAAACCCTACCATGGCCAACCTCTACTAGGAGAGTCTAATAACCCTAGTGCCCCGAAACTGCGGGGACTTTAACCCTTAGACAATTGGAGGGTTACCCACAATGACTTGACATGACTTGTTTACATTATTGATCCTCCCGATCGGAACATCGGGGCATGAAAACATGACTCAATTACATTATAGATACATCCTGGAATAAACATCGGGTTACAATACATAAGATACATAGATGAATACATTCTGAAGTTACAAATACATCAACACTCCCTCTTAACTAGGAAGGTATTATTTCGACACAATTTTCAGCATTGGTCTTCTTCTCTGTATCAACTGGATCATCTTGTCATCTGCATCTTCAAGTCTTCTTAGTCTTCAAGTCATCTTTGTCTTCAAGTCATCTTTATCTTTGGATCTGGATCATCATGGGACATCATCACTAGATCTGGATCATCACTGCTGGATCTGGATCATCTCGGGTGCTATCTCATGATTCTTCTCGTCACAAGAAGTTCTACAGAGCCAGCCCTTTTTCATGCTGGTTGTAGGCCTAGCCTCCATGTAGGTCTTCTTCAGCATATCTGACCTGCTCGTCAGAATGTTCAGTCCAGCACTTACATCTGACCTACTGGTCAGAAAGGCATGCCCAGCACTCACATCTGATCATGTAGGAACCAATCCTATAATCATATCAGAAAGGCCCAGCACTTATATCCACCCAGTGAGGGAACACATCCCATTATTGATGGAAGGGATCTACACTTACATCCACCCAGTGAGGGAACACATCCCATTACTGATGGAAGGGCTCTGCACTTACATCCAGCCAGTGAGAGAACACATCCCATTACTGATGGAAGGGCTCTACACTTACATCCACCCAGTGAGGGAACACATCCATTACTGATGGAAGGGATCTGCACTTACATCCACCCAGTGAGGGAACACATCCCATTACTAATGGAAGGGCTCTGCACTCATATCTGATCAGGAGGGAACACATCCCAACAATCATATCAGAATGGCCCCCAGTCCTCGACTAAGCTACCTAGTAACTGACCAGGTGCCTCCATTCTCCTAGAGAATGGTAGTTGCCCTTACATCTGACCTGCTCGTCGGAATGGCCAACACTCACATCTGACATGGGAGGAACTTAATCCTTTAGCCATGACAGAATGGTTCAGCCCTTACATCTGACCATGGAAGGAACCAATCCTCTCACCATGTCAGAATGGCTATGGGTCTCATCACTTTCTCTTGGAGGAAACCTCGATCTGGAGAACACCAAGCTTCTCCCTGAAGTACTCAAACTTCAGCCTAGCCAATGGCTTCATCAATACATCAGCTATCTATTCCTCCGTCGCAACATACTAGAGCTTCAGTGCTCCCCTCTGCACCATATCCCTGATATAGTGATACTTGATCTCAATATGCCTCGACTTGTCATGGAACACTGGATTCTCTGACAACTTCACGCAACTCTGGTTGTCACAATGTATACAAGTAGCATCCAACTGGAGATCAAATAAATCAGATAGTAGCTTCCTTAGACATACTGCCTCACAACTAGCTGAACAAGCTGCAACATACTCTGCTTCAGTTGTACTTAGTGCTACACAGGATTGCTTCCTGCTAAACTAAGAGATCACACCTGATCCCATACTGAAGCAACACCCTGAAGTTCTCTTCCTATCGATGGCACTGCCTACCCAATCTGAATCAACATAACCCTCCAAGTTAATCTTCTGATTTGCATCGTACTTGAGCCCATAATCAACTGTACCCTTCAGGTACCTCAGAATATTCTTTGCATCAATCAAGTGAACATGTCTCAGATCTGTCAGGAATTGGCTCAAGGTGTTCACAGCAAAGCAAATATCTGGTCTCGTGTTCATCAGGTACATCAAGGACCGAATCATCTGACGATACATTGTAGCATCAACCGAATCCGATGAAGCATCATTCAAGAGCTTCAGGTTCGATGCCATAGGTGTGGCCATAGCCTTGCAATCCATCATCCCAAACCTCTTCAAGATCTCTACTGCATACTTCCCTTGTCCAAGGAAGATTCCATCTATACTCTGCCACACCTCCATACCTAGAAAGTAATGCATCATCCCCAAGTCCTTCATTTCGAACTCAGCAGCAAGCTTTCTCTTTGTATCAGTAATCAACCCATATGTACCTGTCACAAATAGATCATCTACATATAGTAGAAGTATCACTGGGTTTCCATATTCAACCTTGTAGTAAAGGTTGGAATTTGCTTTACTCTTGGTAAAGCCCAAACTGGATAGAAAGTTGTCAATTCTGCCGTACCAGGTCCTAGGTGCCTATTTCAAACCGTATAGGACTTTCTTTAATCTGCACACTTAAGACTCCCTGTCATGAGTCTCAAAACCGAGTGGCTACTCTACATACACTTCCTCTTCCACTACACCATTCAAGAAAACAGTCTTGACATCCATCTGGTGTATCTTCCATTTCATTACTGTAGCCAGAGCAATTACTGATCTAATGGAAGTGTATCTAGCTACAAGAGCAAAGGTTTCTTCATAATCTATTCCTTCTTTCTTAGAGAAACCCCGAGCCACAAATCTTGCCTTATATTTTTCAATGCTACCATCTGCAGCATGCTTAATCTTGTAGATCCATTTGGAAGCTACAACTGACTTCCCTTCTGGTCTTCGGACAACATCCCAAACACCGTTCTTCATGATCGATTGGTATTCTTCGATCATAGCATCCTTCCATTCTTTTCGTTCTGCCGCTTCTTCATAACTGGAAGGTTCTTTTTCAATGAAATCACATAGTAAAGCCACATACCCGGAGCAAGATCTGGTCCTCTTTCTTTCTCTGTGATTCTCTTCTGGAGCCCCATATCTTTCCGCACCTTGGATAAGTTCTCGTACCCAAGCAGGTTTCCTCTTATGAGGATTCTTCTCCAGAGGTGGATCTACAGGTCTTTGTGGTTCTTCAAAATCTCAACCTTCTTCTTGAGCTTCTTCTTCGTTCATGGTTGTATCATGAACTCTAGGTGCTTTTGCTTCTTCAGGTTCTTCAGTAGGTCTCTTTCTGGATTTGTTGTAAGCTGTGTCTTCATCAAATGTCACATCCCTGTTGATGTCAATCTTCTTGTATCCTAGGAAATATATTCTATAAGCCTTCGAGCTTTCAGAGTATCCCACAAATATACCCTTCTTTCCTGAAGGATCTAATTTTGTTCTCTTCTCTTTTGGAATGTGTATGTACACAGGATTGCCGAATACTCTGAGATGGATGAATTTTGGTTTCTTGCCAGAGAAAACTTATTCAGGAGTCTTGTTCTCAAGTACTCTATGTGGATTATGGTTCTGTACATACACAGCTGTTTTGGCAGCTTCCACCCAAAGATGCATAGGAAGGTCTTGATCATGAAGCATGGCTCTTGCAGCTTGCATAATAGTTCTGTTCTTTCATTCCATGATCCCATTCTGTTGTGGATTATAAGGATTGGACAACTCCCCTTTAATCCCTGATTCTTTGCATAGCTCTTTCAATTCATTTGAAGTGAATTCTCCGCCATTATCTGATCAAAAATTCTTGATCTTCTTTTTAGTGTGGTTCTCGATCAAGGCTTTGAATTCCTTGAATTTGTTGAATACTTCATCTTTGTTCTTCATGAAGTAGACCCATGTCTTCCTAGAAAAATCATCAATAAAAGAAACATAGTATGCATACCCTCTTAGTGAGTTTCATGACATTGGACCGCATACATCGGAGTGGATGATTTCTAGTATGCCTTTGGCTTTGCTTTCGCTACTGGGAAATGTCTTCTTTGTATTATTTCCTTTCGCACATCCTTTGCAAACCCCATCATGTTTTGCTTGGAATTCTGGAAGACCTTCAACAACTTTGCTTGCAATAGGTAGTGCTCTGTAATGCACATGTGCAATCCTTCTATGCCAAAGTTCACTTGGCTCTACTATGTCATGGACCAAGGCTTGTTCTGAATGGCCCTTCAATTTGTACAAGCCTCCTTCTTGTTCTCCAATCACTATTGCATCATCAATAGTCTTTCCTCTTGGCCACATGATGACTTGACCATCTATGAATGCAACCCTCCTTCCTATAGAGAGAAGGTTCTTCTTGAGTCCTAGCACAAACAATACTTCTTTCATTGTTAGAGACTTTCTAGTGTCTAGTTTATAGGAAGATTCCCCACTACCTTTTATTGGATATTGGTAGTCATCTCCTAGCTTCACCTTGTGAGGTGATTCATGTTCTAACAGTCTCACAAAGGATTCCTTGAATCCAGTTATATGTTTGGAAGCCCCACTGTCTATAATCCAATCATCACTTCCATGAGTAATGTTACCTGTGAGAGTGGAGATCAAAACATATTCATCTTCACTTGAAGAATCTTCACTTTCATATCTGGTTCTTTTCTTGGATGGTTCATCATCCTCTAAAGCATGAGCAAAATGTCTTCTTTTGTTCCCCTTCTTCTTATGAGAGTGAACCTTGTTCTTAGGACAATCTTTTGCAAAGTGTCCTTTTTCATCACATGTATAACATCTCATTTTAGATAGGTCTCTTCTAATGTTATCTCTATGATGAGGATCCTTAGCTTTGGAGTAATGAGGTCTTCTTCTACCTTTCTTGGAGTGAACTGTGAGAGCTTGATCTTCACTACCCATCTTCTCTTCTCAAGCTGCTATCTGAGCTTCTTCTTGAGAACATTCTTCCCACAATCTGCTGAATTTGACTAATTTCTTTCTGGCACAGATTCCTTGAATGAAAGAGTCCCATGTCCTAGGGAGAACATTCAAGGTTGTCATCACAATCTCTACATTCTCCACTTATTCATCTACAGCTTCTAATTGTTCCTTGATCCGAGAAACCCTTGTGAAGTAAGACTGGATGGTCTCTGTATTCTGAATCTTCACATTCTCCAGTTGATTCCTCAGAGTCATCTTCTGGTTTATGTTCTTCCCTTCAAACAACTTGGTTAGGGCATCAAACATAGCTTTAGGTGTCTTGAGAGAGGACACATGTGGGATAAGGTGATCCTTGATAGAATCAGCAATGATCCTCTTTGCCATAACCATCTTCTTCTTGTGTAAGGCATTTGCCTCATCTCCCTCTGGAACTAGAACCTCCTCATGGATGTAGGGGTCTAACTCATTTTCTTCCAGGACCAGGGAGATCCTATACTTCCAGGCTCAGAAGTTATCAGCTCCCTCAAGCTTTTCATCAAGCTTGGTATGATGGGACATCTTTAAAATGAGAACCTCAAATGGAAATACAAAAGATTTAGATCTTACCAGGTCAAGATGTCATATTTTGATTTGGAGCTGAAATCCCGCAGTACTGGATCAGGAGCAAATTAGGGTTTTGCTTTTCCAAAGTTCTGTCCACCCAAATGCCTTGAAATTTATCCCTAACTTCAATTTTGGGGAGGAGATCAATCCAGGCCTGGGCTCATTGAAAAATTCCTCTTTTGTAAAAAAAGCCTTAATTTTCGGCAGCAGTGTCGGGTCCAAAACTGAAAAACCTCATAATTGGATTCTGCTTTGACAGAAAGATGCGCCCTAAGGAGGAGAGTTATTCCACCTTAATTTTGCTGAAAATTTGTGGAGGAAGATCCAAAAACTAGGAAGCCCTAGTTCCCACAGCTACACATTGTCTTCTTCTCAGGTTAGCTCTGATACCATGTTAGTTTTTCAACATTAAGCTAGCATTATTAGGATCTTTAACTGAGAGAATAACAAGTACAGCAATCAAACACAAGAGACAATGAACACAGTGTTTTTCCTCGAGGAAACCATAAATGGAGAAAACCCCGCAACTTCCTCAGAGATGGAATCAGCACCAAAATAGTAAAAGCCCAAAACAATAAGTGATCTCCCGACATCAGTAATCTTCTTCTTGTCTAGCCCCAGTGTCTTTTCCTTTTTCAACTATGCGCTACACTTGAGTGTGTATGAGTTGTGTGATAAATAGAGACTCCAGTTCTCTATTTATACTAATCCCGACATGACTAAAACCCTGCCAGGGCCGACCTCTACTAGGAGAGTCTAATAACCCTAGTGCCCCGAAACTGTGGGGACTTTAACCCTTAGACAATCGGAGGGTTACCCACAATGACTTGACATGAATTTTTTACATTATTGATCCTCCCGATCGGAACATCGGGGCATGACAACATGACTCAATTACATTATAGATACATCCCGGAATAAACATCGGGTTACAATACATAAGATACATAGATGAATACATTCCAAAGTTACAAATACATCAACATCTAGAACACCCACACACACCCAACACAAGGAATCATCCCTTTCTCTGCAACGCGGTCCCTCAGGCCCTGATCTCCCTTCCAATGCTATTCAGGGGTTGTGGAGAAGAAAGATAGCTCAGTAGCTCTATCCGTGTGGTTCTCAATCCACCAGGTTTATCAAGCACCTCAGGCCCTCATTCACCACTCCAATGCAGTTCGAGGATAATACCACTACATGCAAGCAGCCAAGCAGCTATTCAAGCTTTTACAAGGGGGAAATACAGTTGACCAGAACATAGGAACTCACAGCAGTCCTTCAAGCGATACCACCACAAAAGGGAAAAAACACAGCCAAACAAATCGTGGCAAATGACAGCCCACAATCAACCTTGAGCCCACAGCACACAAATCTCACTACAGTCACTGAGAAAACTTACACAGACCGGGAATGGAAAATACCAGACTTCCAAACTCTGCGTGAGAGACAAAACGCAACCCACAGAACTATGGATGCAATTACAGACACAATTTCAACGATGGGAAGAACAAAACATTAAGAAATATTCCAATGGTAGAAAAAGACACCCTCTCTGCGTGATTAGAGGAGAGAAAACAATACAACAGCCCTCGAATTCATGAGGCAGAGGAGAACCAACATCCCTGTAGGCCAACAATCTATGCGGAAAAAGGAAGGCGAACCCCCAACAATCAGAATGTGGAACCTTTAACTCAGTCCACGTGAAGAAAATGAACAGCCACGATCGAGGTAGTGGATAGGCCAATAGACGCGTCATGGAGAGAGAGTGAGTGGGCGTGGGCATGGTGGTGGTTTTCCTACTAGCCAATCACTGTCCCAACTAACAATGGAAATACTTAAGGGTGGTGGTGACACATGGCTTTCCCCCATGACTCAATGTTCAACATTCCCCTTCCTTATCCTTTGGAATCATGCCCCTTCTCAATTTAGTTGCCGCGAACATAGCTGGTTGGGTTACTTAATTAAAATACATTTTTACATGATGCCACAATTAAATATACACCATATGTCCCGATATACCATCGGTGACCATTCTCAAAACAGAAACACAACATAACCAAATCGATGGTGGGGCCTTGGCCTTTAGCTCTGCACCAAGAGTATTTACAATATGTGTATCATGTATTTTTAATGCAAGCGGGGTTAAAACCAGGGTATTACATTCCCCTCCCCCTTCAATAGCACTGTCCTTAGTGCTTTACAAAATTTGAACAAAATGCTACACTGGTACCGCCTCAGTGTTCTGTGGGATTTAAAAAAAATGGATGTGCCAATCGCTTGAAATCCTCCAACTCCCACGTAGCCTCTTCAGGTCCGTAGTGCTCCCATTGCACCTTTACCTGCCCTATGGCTCAGTTCCGAAGCATTGTGACCTTCCTGTCTAGGATGTGCATTGGCTCGATTTGGAAGTCTCCCTCAGGTTCCACCTGGATCACATCCCAATTTATCACATGGTTAGGATCATGTACATATTTCTTAAGCAAAAAAACATGAAAAACATTATGAGCTCTAGTACTAGTAGGCAATGCAAGTCTATATGCAACTGGCCCTATTCTTTCAAGCACTTCAAATGGCCCACAGTATCTAGGTGACAGCTTGGCACAAATTCCAAGATTCAATGAACTTTTCCTTGCCTTCATTTTGAGGTAAACATGATCCCCAACACTGGACTCTCTATTCATCCTATGCTTATCTACATAGCTTTTCTGTCTGTCCTGTGCTGCTTTCAGATTCCGCCTGATCCTTACAACCTCTTGCTCCATTTCGTTGAGAAATTCTAGTCCAAGCACAATTCTGTTCACTGGTGTCCTACACCTTATTCCGTACAAGGCTTCATACAGACTCATCCCCAAGGATGTCTATTGTCCATTGTTGTAAGCAAACTCTACCAAGTGTAAGTAATCTTCCCACTTGGTTGGTTTGTCCATCACATACATGCGAAGCATATCTTCAAGCACCTGATTAACTCTTTCTGTCTGCCCATCTATTTGAGGATGGTAGGCAGTGTTGAAGTTTAGCTTTGTACCCAAATCTGCAAACAACCCCTTCCAGAAATTGGAAGTGAACTTGACATCTCGATCAGAAATTATTGCCTTCAGCAATCCATGCAATTTGAAAATCTCCTTCATGAAAATCCTTGCAATGTCATCAGTCTTGTGCATACACTTCACTGGTATAAAATGTGCTGCTTTGGTCAACTTGTCTACCACAACCATGATGGAATTATGTTGTCTCCAAGTTATCGGCAATCCTGTGATAAAATCCATGGAAATAACTTCCCATTTCCACTCTGGAACTGGAAAAGGCTGCAAAAAACCTGTTGGATGTTGATGCTCAACCTTTACCTATTGAAATTTCATGCACCTTGAAATGTATTCAGCCATGTCCTTTTTCATTCCTGGCCAAAAGTACTATTTTCTAGCTGTAGCAATTGTCTTCTGATATCCTAGGTGACCAGAATACGGAGCTTGATGGATTTCATCCATAACAACTCTTCTCAAATCTGCCACATTCAGAATATAAATGTTGCCTTTATAAGTGATAAGTCCATCTTCTTCCAATTTATATCCCTCATACCTCTTCTCAAGACCTTGCTGCTGCAATTTGTCTTTTACTCGCTCATACAATTCATCCCCAGCAACATGATTTGCAATCTGTTGCCTCAAATCTGATTGGAAAATACTCAGAGATGCCACATGCATTTCCTGTACCTTTGTGCTGAGTGCATCAGCTACCTTGTTCTCTTTTCTTTTTATGTGCTTGATTTCGAAATCAAACTCACATAACAATTCCATCCATCTCGCTTTCCTAGCATTCAGAGTAGCTTGATCAAACAAATACTTCAGTCCACAGTGATCTATTCTAAGCTCAAATCTTCTACCCATCAAGTATTGTCTCCACATCTTGAGAGGATGTACTATGGCTGCAAGCTCTAAATCATGATTGGCATAGTTCTTCTCATGCTCCTTCAGCTTTCTTGATTCATAGCATATCACGTGGTTGTCCTGCATAAGGACTCCTCCAAGCCCTTGTCCGCATGCATCGGTACATACCACAAAATCTTTCTCTGGGTCTGCAACCTTCAATAATGGTGCACTAGTGAGAATATTCTTCAACCGCTGGAAGCTTTCTTCACATTTCGAAGTCCATTCAAACTTTACCCCTTCTTTTGCAAAGAAGTGATGGCATGTGCAACCTTGGAAAATCCTTCAATGAATCTCCTGTAGTAGCCTGCAAGTCCCATAAAATACCTTACATTCGTCACATTTCTTGGAGTAGGCCAATTCATGATGGCTTCAATCTTCTCAAGGTCTACTGATATACCCTCTTCGTAGATAATGTGACCGAAGTACTGAATTCTATCCCTCTAGAAGTCGCACTTGCTCAGCTTTACATACAACTAATGTTCCTTGAGCACTTGCAATGTCAGTCTCAAATGCTCTTCATGTTCTTCCTCATTCTTAGAATAAACAAGAATGTCATCAAGGAAGACAAGAAAAAACTTTTACAAGTACTTACTGAAGACACTGTTCATAAGGCACATAAATGTAGCTGGCACATTTGTGAGACCAAATGGTACCACTACAAACTCATAATGTCCATACCTTGTCCTGAAGGTTGTCTTATGAATGTCTTCATCCTTGATTCTCACCTGATGGTAACCAAACCTCAAGTCAATCTTGGAAAATACCTTTGCTCCTCTCATTTGATTAAAGAGGTCATCAATCCTGAGCAAAGGGTATTTATTCTTCATAGTAACCTTGTTCAACTATCTGTAATAAATACATAACCTGAGTGTACCATCTTTCTTCTTTACAAACAAAACTGGTGCTCCCCAAGGAGACACACTCGGTCGGATATACTTCTTTTCCAACAACTCTTGCAGTTGCACCTTCAATTCTAGCATCTCTGGTGTACTCATTTTGTAGGGTGTCTTGAACAGTGGGGCTACTCCTGGCACAAGTTCAATAGTGAAATAAATGTCCCTCTTTGGAGGAAGCCCTGGAATATCGTCAAGAAAAACATCCTTGAATTCATGTAACACCTAATAGTCCTCCAACTTAGGAGTTTCATCTCCAGTTGATTCCAAGATATGAGCTACATACAACTGGCAACCTTTCCTATAGAACTTCTTCAACTGCATTGCTAAAACCTATCTTACTAAAATTACCTTCGGAATACCTTTCACTACTACTAGGTTTCCTTCTTCATACATGCATTCAAAAGTCTTGTTATAGCAGTCAAGCTTCACTCTGTAAGCTTCTAACCAATCCATTCCAATGAGAATATCATAGGAACCAAGCGGTAGAACATTCAGATCTACACAAGTGATCAATCCATTCATAACCAATGGACACTTCTCTACCAATTCACTGACTTTCCTCTTGGTCCTAGTGGCTAGCTGGACTAACCAAGATTTTCCATGCTTTACCTTCTTAAAAGCACAAATCTCCACTACCCTAGGAGTAATGTAACTGTGAGTAGAACCAGGGTCAACCAAAATAGAAACAGATTGTTCAACAATCTTACCTGCAACTTCAACCACCGTTGACTGGTGAATTGCCTGGCGGTCCTCCAGTGTTGCATAAATTCTAGGGACTGCTCTGGCTACCTGACCCACTGTTTCTGCTCCTTGAATGTTATAAGTTGGTCTTGCACTTTCATTCTCAAGTGGACAATATATACGCAAGTGAGGTCCTTCACATTTCCAACATTTGAGTGGACCTTTATCTGGATGTGGCTCTTTAGGCTTCCCACCTGTCACTCCAACTGGACTACTCGCAGCTTGGGATGGCTGCTTTTGCTGATTCTTGAATCTAGAAGGTTTGAAACCTTTCTTTCTTTCGTCAAACTTTGCAGTCTTCTTGTCCTTTAGGTTTACCTTTGCTTTGCTCATAGCAATATTTAGCCTTTCTTATTGCTTCTTCGAGAGTTCTCGGCTCATAAAACTCAATTATATCTTTGAAGGCTTGAGGCAATCCACTTAGAAACCGCTGGATCTTCACTTTTTCATCTCTTGTGTACTGGACATACGTCAATAATTCCAAGAATTTATTTGCATATTCATCCATGGTTTGCTATCCCAATCTTAGCTCATGGAATTCCTTAATCTTATCATCATAATACCTGTCAGAGAGGTATTTCTGGCTCAAATACTTCTTGAACTATTTCCACTTCAGTTTCATTTCACTGATCCTCTTTGCTTGCTTGAAGTGTTCCCACCAAATGGATGCTCGTCCATTCAGATTGAATATGGCAACTCTGGCCTTCATATTTCCTGAATAATGCGGCACCTAAAAGTACTTCTTTATCCCAAGAAGCCAAGCTTCAGCTTCTTGTCCCGTCTTTATCTCACCATAAAATGTAGGAGGTTTAGCTTTCCTAAATTCATCTCGAGAGTGATCCCTATGGTGCCTTCTCCTTTTCCTTTTATGAGAAGATGAACTTGTATCTGCACTGGATTCTTCAGAGTTAGATGATCCACTGGAAGTCCTTCTTCTTCTCCTAGTGCTGCTCTTACTGCCTTTTGGCCTTGATGTACTTCGTCCAGAATCTATCTTTTTCTGTAAATCTGTCAAACTCTGCAATATGGCAGCATTCAACTGATGCTACTCTTCCTGGGATTTAACAAAGCTTCTCATGGTGGCTGCAACCTTGGACGGTGTCCCCTAGAATCTCCTTCCATTAGACTCTATGTCATCATTTCCATTACGGACGTTTTCTCCCATGGCATCTTCTACTCACTCATAAGAATCCCGAGCATCATACCCATCATGGGTTCTCATGATTGGACCACTTCTTGCTTTACCACAGTGTTCTTTCTGGAGTACTGCTCTTGGAAGTTATCTAAAGTTCTACAAATGTGTTAGTAGCAAATTGTTAGATGCATAACATTAATATAAATCAAAACTACTTACCTTTTCTTCTAGAAATTTTTTTTTATAAACAACAATTATGCTAAAACACAGAATTTTCCCTGTTCCTTTTCAGCCCTGTGACCGCTGATAATCTGCTGAAATCTGCTAAAAACCTGCTAGAAGATAGTCGAAAACTACATGAAAAATCACTAAGAATTTCCTTTGAAAAACCCAAATTTCCTTAGGCCCAATTGGACCTCATCCCAGCTACTTTTTTTATTCTTCGGTGGTCAAAACAACTACACTTTCGATATGCATCGGTGAGCAAGTTGATTATGCATTGGTGGTCTGTTGTTGATTTCATTCCAGTGTTTTTGGTGGGCAAAACAACTAGACTCCTGATCTGTATCAATGAGAAAATCAACTGTGCATCAGGTGCATAGTCCATTGAGCAGCCGCAACGACAGAAAATGGTCTTCCTACCATTTCCACAGCAAACGTGGCTGAGCTTTCGATCGGCGATCTGATCATCAACAAATTTTCGATGCTTTTTTTAACTCTTCATCGGCGATTCGTTGGTCTATTCCCTTCCGCCGTGTCGGCCCCGCAGTGGTCTATCGTTCCAAACTTCATTGATGATAGCATAACCTGTTAGTCACCTAGCTTTCCACAACAGCAACCAACAATCTCCTTAAGTCTTCTGCAGCCGTAAGTCTATCGACGATCGGAACCCCTAGGAGCTACAACATCGGCGCTCAAATGTACTTAGTCTTTTCGATCTCCGCAACGGTGGACGTTCAACAAACTTTACCTGTCGTATATCATCAGCGATTGCATCATCTGATCATCGCCAATCTGATCAACTAACCATTGCCGATGGCCGATGATTCCATGCCTCAGAAAAAAAATTGAAATTTTTCTCTTCCTTTTCGAACCTTCATCGGCTCAATGATCGCTTATTTTCCACCGATCCGTTTGTTATCTATCAGTGAAAACTTTCTCTATATTTCACTGACTTTGGCGGCTCCATCTCCCCTATCCTTCACCGATCAAGTAACTTCTTGTCGCCGCCATAATCCACTAACACCTCGGCATCGATGAGTGGAAGACTCAAGCATCGGCGGGTTAGTTCGATCAGCAGCCGCAATGACGGCTCATCATCTTCGATCCTTTTCTGATTGGCTGTCCAATCCGCTAACGCTTTTCGATCGGCGAACTGAAGCATGATTTTGACTAGCATCGGCAGTCGGAGCTTCTCCCTGTCTTCAACTAGTGCTCTAGGTTTCTGCAACGGCGGACACACGAAACACTATCTTCTTCCGATGGCCGACGATTTCGGGCCTTAGAAAAATATTTGAAATTTTGCGCCACTGACAGTTGGAGGCTCTACCCATCGGAGGTTGAGTGCACTAGACTTCCGCAATGGTGGTGCTTTGTTCCACTAATTCCTTTCACTGTAGTCGCCATCTTTCGTCGCATCGGCAACATGATCAGCTGTGCATCGGCGATGCAATCAAATAATCATCGCCGATCACCGAAAGTCCTGTTACTTCATCAAACTTTCTAAAATTCCCCGGCGTCGGCGGTCGCAAGCTCTATGCATCGGAATCATACTGGTCTAGCCATCCGCAACGGCGAGCGCTCGATCAACTAATTTATGTCGATGATTTCAACACTTAAAAAAAAATTTGAAACTTTCTTCTTCTATCGGTGGTCGGAACCACTAGCACTGTTACATTGATGTCTTAGTCCCCACAGCAGCCGCAACGGCGGCAACCCATTCAACTAATTATTGCCGATGTTCATCGGTAGTTTCCCCATCTAACCATCGATGATGAGAACAACTATCTTCCGTCGATCGTCGATGGTCGGACTTAGAAAAATTTTCAAAGTTTTTCCGGTTACCGTCCATTGGGTGGCCTTCCCACTAAGTGCCTGCTGCATCAGAAGATATTGTCACTAAGTCTTCTGATGGGCCGATAGTTCTGGCACTTAGAAAAAAATTTGAGTTTTCCTACCACAATTTTCTGATTGCTGCTGGGCAGAAGGAAACCTGCCTCTACTATCTGATCTGTCATGGCACATTCAGGCCCACGCTGGAACCAGAGCTCTAATACCACACTGTAAAAACTCCGACCCTCTGACCAGGGAAGAGGACACTACTATACGTCAAATCATTCGGGCATCTATCCCCATGAACATGAACATACATACATATAGTGTTGAAGCATGATACTTAAAACATAAAACATTTTACAAAGCATATTCATTCATATACACAATGGAAGCAAAACATATCAATCAGCATTCATGCATATATAGATCAGCATTTAACATGTATATCATCATTCATCAATGGTAAATATGAAATTGCAGACACAAGTTAGGCAAGAGTACTTATCTTATAGAGAACTTGTTCCGCAACCAGCTACGTCGCTGCAATGTTCCACCCAACCATAGGCCCGCGTGCTCCCTAATTTCTCAGCAACGCCTCCACCCCCTAGTTGGGCATGATTCCCCAAGGAATAAGGAACTAATAGGCTTACACGTAACCAAGGATAACAACACCACTAGGGTACATAGTTCATACAAGCCAACACAGTTGGGTTTATCAGGAGAACAACAGATTAGCCAAGCCAACAAAGTTGGGTTTATCAGGCCATCTAGGAGCTAGGAAAGGCTATATGCTAAGCTGGTGAGCCCATTGAAGAGCTACAGACACCAACACCAAAGCCATCTTGGCTTCTAGAACACCCACACACACCCAACACAAGGAATCATCCCTTTCTCTGCAACGCAATCCCTCAAGCCCTGATCTCCCTTCCAGTGCTATTCAGGGGTTGTGGAGAAGAAAGCCAGCTCAGTAGCTATGTCTGTGTGGTTCTCAATCCACCAGGTTTATCAAGCACCTCAGGCCCTCATTCACCACTCCAATGCAGTTTGAGGACAAGACCACTACATGCAAGCAGCCAAGCAACTATTCAAGATTTTACAGGGGGGAAATACAGTTGACCAAAACGTAGGAACTCACAGCAGTCCTTCAAGCGATACCACCACAAAAGGGAAAAACACAGCCAAACAAATCGTGGGAAATGACAGCCCACTATCAACCCTGAGCCCACAACACATAAATCTCACTACAATCACTGGGAAAACTTACACAGACTAGGAATGGAAAATACTAGACTTCCAAACTCTGTGTGAGAGACAAAACGCAACCCACAGAACTATGGATGCAATTACAGACACAATTTCAACAATGGGAAGAACATAACATTAAGAAATCTCCCTATGGTGGAAAAAGACACCCTCTCTGTGTGATCAGAGGAGAGAAAACAATCCACCAGCACTCGAATTCGTGAGGCAGAGGAGAACCAACATCCCCGTAGGCCAACAATCTGTGCGGAAAATGGAAGGCGAACCCCCAACAATCGGAATGTGGAACCTTTAACTCAGTCCGCGTGAAGAAACTGAATAGCCACGATCGGGTAAGTGGATAGGCAAATAGACGCGTCGTGGAGAGACAGTGAGTGGGTGTGGGCGTGGCGGTGAAACTCCTACCAGCCAATTGTTGTCCCAACTAACAATGGAAATACTTAAGGGTGGCGGTGACACATGGCTTTCCCCCATGACTCAATGTTCAACATTCCCCTTCCTTATCCTTTGGAATCATGCCCCTTCTCAATTTAGTTGTCATGAACATAGCTGGTTGGGTTACTTAATTAAAATGTGTGTTTACATGATGCCACAATTAAATATACGCCGTATGTCCAGATATACCATCGGTGACCATTCCCAAAACAGAAACACAACATAACCAAATCGATGGTGGGGCCTTGGCCTTTAGCTCTGCACCAAGATTATTTACTATATGTGTATCATGTATTTTTAATGCAAGCGGGGTTAAAACCGGGCTATTACAGTAATGTACGACATCATGCAGGAAATCACTCAACTTATAAAGAACATAACCTTAGCGCTACATTTAACTTAGTATTCACGAAAACATAGCTGAACTTATAAGCTTATCCTGTTGCTTTTGAAATGGTACCTTAGAGATTGTGGCGTCTGGTTATCAATGTCTGAGCTCCGTCACCAGCATATGCAACCCAGACCAGCTTATGGGCATCAACAAATTTCCACAACAGGGATCCAGGAACAGGTGCAACCCACACCAACTTATGTGATTCGAAGCTTTCCACACCAAGGATCGGAACAAGGGAGCCAAATTGATGGTGGTTTGAAAACTGATCCAGGAACAGGGAAGCGGTATATGTCATGGTTTGAAAGCACTTAGGTTGATCGATTTGAAGCTTTCCACACCAGCGATCGGAACAGGGGAGCCTGATTGATGGTGGTTTGAAAACTGATCCAAAAACCGGGAAGTGGGATATGTCGTGGTTTGAAAATGCTCAGGTTGGTAGACAAACATTAATGCAGGACTTTACATCGTGGGCGGCGGGAGGCGGTGGTAGCAGGACGGCGGATGATGGGTGATGGAGGTTAAACGGGACAGGTCAGAATGAATAGGGCAGCCGAAAGCCAGAAAGTTTAAAAAAAAATTGTCAATGGACGACTCCTTGGACCCAAAGGGACCCACACCAACTAGCTTATCTAGCATGAATGTACATGCTAGATAAGCTCATCGGTTTCATAGAGCCAATCATATTGAGACGTGCATGAGCCTCTGAGAGTGTAGTGGAAACCCTAAGAGCCCAATTGATATCCTCCACCCACTCAAGAATGCTTTGGACCTTGACCTATAAAGCTTGTAGCTATGTTTGCATATCCTCCCCCTAATTCTGAACCTCTACGTGGATGTTGTAAAGACCATTGATGATGCTTCCTATCTGCTAGGAAAGAACACTTCCCTCCATGGTATATGCTCCTGTAATGTAACTTCTCCCATGACAGTGAATGCCACGAAGACACTCCCTTACCATATATGTCCCTTCACTGTCAACCAAAGCCTGTCACTCTACCACGCTGACAATGGTGGTGGTTGTTCTTAGGGATCAGTTCAAAGCACAATACATACCCCTATTAGAACAATCAAATCCCCAAACACTTCTCCTTTGGGTGGTTTTTGGAGTTGTGGTGGACAGTATTTTGAGTGGGATTGTCCTAAGAAACAGTCTAAGGCATTGTCTATTCAAATTCAGAATACTATTGGAGACATGGGTAGAGCCCATAGAATTCATGCACTTGTTGAGAAAACAATTAAATTGAATGATATTGCTATTTCTATTTAAATTGACCTTGGTGTAACTAAAATTTTTATTTCTCCTAATGCTTCAGTAATATGTGGTATAGTAACAATAGAGCAAAGAGATTTTGAACAAGTTGAAATGGCTTCATGACACACCCAATGTGTTGGTCCTTCAGTAAAAGGATGTACTCTATAATTGGGAGTATGGATTACCTCTATAAATATTTATATAAATATTCATGTGACTTCTCTTGCGTCTTACAACTTGATCATATAAATGGATTGGCTTGAATCCCATTGGATTGTTTTGGATTATCAAGAAAAGGTTTTCCATTTTCTGGATGTAGGATAGTCTATTATTGTTCATGGAAAGAAGAGACCTATGTCATTGAGATTTATTTCATCCCTACAGTTGAAGCATTGCATTGTTTAAGAAAGGGTTACCAAATGTTTGCAGTTACAACACTAAATGAAGCAGATTATTCATCTTTGTAAATGTATTATGTTCTTTCAAAATTCCTGATGTTTTTTCTAATGAGTTTCCAAGACTAATACCAAAATGGGAAATTAATTTTTCTATTGAACTTAAACCTGCTACGAAACCTATTCCCAAGGGACCCTACTGCATGACTACATTTGAGTTACATGAGTTATTGGTGTCACTTTAGGCATTGTTGGACTTGGGTATGATTAGGCCCAGTATATCTCCTTGGGATGCACTAGTAATTTTTGTAAAGAACGATGGTTCTCTTGGATTGTGAATTGACTACATGCATTTGAATCAGGTGATAGTTAGAAACTGATGCCCTTTGCCTTGAATTGATTATATTTTTATTAGATGAAAGGAGTGGTTGTGTTTTGTAAGATATATATGTGGTATAGATACTATCAACTAAGAGTGAAGGATGATGATATCCCAAAGATTGCTTTTAGGACTCGCTCTGGGAATTATGAATTTGTAGTGGTGCCTTTAGGGTTAAGAAACGCCCCTAGTGTATTCACGAGTTTGATGACTGTTGTATTCAGGAAATACTTGGATAATTTTGTACAAGTGTTTCTAAATGATATTGTAATTTTTTAGGACTCGTGATCTAATTTATTCGAGGACTCATGAGGAGCACAAGGAACATTTGACATTAGTTTTGAAATGCTTAAGGGAGAATAAGCCATATGCCAATATGTCAAAATGTTCATTTTTCCAATCAGAGATTCACTATTTGGGTCATATTATTTGTGGTGAAGGCATTGCATTGGATCCTACAAAGATAGAAGCTATCGGTAAGTGCTTGACACCAACAAGTGTGCATGAGATATGTAATTTTATGGGTATGGATGAATATTTGTGGAGGGGTTTTCCAAGATTGCAAACCCAATTACTTATTTGATTAAGAAAGGAGTGAAGTTTGTTTGGAAAAAAGGGAGTGATAAAACGTTTTCTAAGTTGAAGCAGTTGTTGACTTCAACCATAGTGTTGAAGGTGCCTGATATGGACAAAACCTTTGTCATATGTATGAATGCATCCAAGGCAGGATTGGGTGTTGTTCTTTCCAAGGATAGGAGGGTGATTGCATATGCTTATAGGAAGTTAAGACCTTGTGAGGAGGACTATGAAACTCATGACTTGGAGTTGGCAGCAATAGTTCATGATTTGAGGCTATGGAGACTATTTTGTGGGTCAGAATTTTGAGCTAAAACTTACCATAGTGATTTGCAACATATCTTATCTCAAAATGATTTGAATGCAAAACAAAGGCATTGGTCAAATCTTCTGAGAGGGTATGACTTTGATGTTACTTATATCAAATAAAAATTGAATATAGCGGTTGATGTTTTTCTTAATCAAAGACCTAGTATTTTTTTCTACAATCTATTTAAAAGTGGATTAAGAGATTATATTTTAAATGCTCAAACTTAGAGTTATGTTGTGTGGGAAAAGGGATTGGAAACCCGAGATAGAGGGGTATTCTTGTGACGATGATGGATTGTTAATATTCTTGAAGAGAGTCTATATTCCACAAGGGGAAGGTATCCATGAGATGATATTGAATGAGGCTGACCATTCCTTGTATACAAACCATCCAAGGGTGAAAAAATGTATGTTGATTTGAAACCCGATTTCTTTTGGTCGGGCATGAAAAGGGATGTAGCTTTTTTGTGGCCAAATGTTTGGAATGTCAATTGGTATATGTTGAACATCATCCTCCAATAGGTATATTGTATTCTCATGATATTCCCTACTCTGAATGGGAAGCGAGATCAATGGATTTCATAATAGTGTTACCAGTAACTGCGATAAGGAACAACTCCTTACTGGTAGTGGTGGATAAACATATTAAAAGTGATCGTCTCATTCTAGTTAAAGACACTTATAAAGCTCATGAAATAGCACACATGTTTATTAAGGAAATTGTCAGACTCCATGGTTTTCTAAAGAAAATCAATTCTAATAGAGATTTTATGTTCACTAGGATATTTTGGATTGGATTCTAAGTTTCCCTTCATACTCAATCAAATTTTAGTACATCATACCATCTTGAGACCAATTTCCAATTGAGAGGGTGAATAAAGTTTTAGAAGGCATGTTTCACGTGTATGTAATGGACTAGCAAACCAAATGGGAAGAATATCTTCCATTGGTGGAATATTCATATAATAATAACCTACCATAGTTCTATTGGTATGGCACCTTTCGAACTATTGTATAATAGACCATGTAGAACTCCCTTAAGTTGGGACAAACTTGAAGATAAAATCTTCTTGGGACCCAAAATTATTCAAAAAATGGAAGAACATGTAAATTTAATTAGACAAATATTGATCATGTAATGGACTAGCAAACCAAATGGGAAGAATATCTTCCATTGGTGGAATCTTCATATAATAATAACTACCATAGTTCTATTGGTATGGCACCTTTCGAACTATTGTATAATAGACCATGTAGAACTCCCTTAAGTTGGGACAAACTTGAAGATAAAATCTTCTTGGGACCCAAAATTATTCAAGAAATGGAAGAATAGGTAAATTTAATTAGACAAATATTGATCATGACCATTAAAAGAGCTACATGGATGTGCATAGAGCATATCATATCTTTAAGGTGGGAGATAGAGTTTTCCTTTGAGTTAAACCAAAGAAAAGTTCCATAAAGTTTGGGAGGGGATCCAAACTATCCCCTTGGTGTGTAGAGCCATTTGGGATCTTGGAGAAGAGCATACTTGTGGCATATCAGCCTACTCTACCACCAGTATTGCATAGTATGCATAATTTGCTTTATGATGTATCTGTTATGGGACATTATATTCCAGATGCATCTCATTATTTGGATTGGAAACAACTGAATCATTTGCAGGTTACAAAAAGGGGGTTTTGAAGGCAAAACCAATATGTATAGTGGATTTCCGCATTGTGGCCGCACTTGACAGCTTAGGCACTGCCTAGTGGACAAGGTAAAGTTCTAATGGGACATTTACAGTCCTATTTATGCTACTTGGAAGGATGAAACATTTATGCACATTGAATATTCATTTATGTTCACTTAAGAAACTTCAAGTCGAAGTTTTGTTCCAAGAGATTAAGTATGTAATGCCCCTCTTGCATGATCTTGTAAAGCATATTTAACAAGGACTTCATAGTCATTTTTTATGGGTGTCAACGCATAATTAGGATAGTGAGAAGTCCCACATGATGTTTTGGACATACCATCTTGTATGATGTTTTGGGGAATCTTACATTGCACTTGGTAGTTCATACACCACCTATTGGACCGGGTAAAGATCCAATGGAACATTTATAGTCCTAGTTCTGCTACTTCGGAGGATGAAACATTTATGTGCCTCAAATATCCATTTTTTCACTTAAGAAACTGTGAGCCGAAGTTTTGTTCCAAGAGGGAAAGTATGTAATGCCCCACTTGCATGATCTTGTTATGCATATTCAAGTAGGAGTTCATAGTCATTTTTTATGTGTCTCAGTGCATGATTAGGTTATCTTGTATGATTTTTTGGGACATATTAATGTTTATATTTTGACATATATGTAAATACATTGTTATATATGTCTATGGGCTTGTTGTGGAGAATTATATGCATTAGATGAGATGATATTGTATTATTGACTCATGGATGGATTATTATGTGTACTTGTGAGTTGTGACTTCTACATTATATTTTAGACAAATTGTTAATAATATTGAAAAGTACTAACATTGTGAACTAGTGTGAGTTATGGTAGGGAATCCTGGACTTGCTAGTTGATATGGAACCATGAAGGACTATTGAAGTCCACTCACCAATATTGAAGATTCAAACTAAGTGAAAATTAAGTATGATGTTTAATAATAAGACCCATGGAGGGGAATATATGATTGAGATAATAAAGTTATATTTTAATTGATAAACCTGAAATGCAAGTGTTTGTATACGTGTAGGTCACAGGTCGAGACTTTTCCAACTTGCCAACATATGGGTGTAGGCTCACAACCATGTCTTGACAAAGGCATGGAGTCTCTCTTTAAAAAACATCAGGAGCACTTATGTCATGGAGATAGGATGTGAAGTCCATAATTCATGATTAAGGAATATAGGCATGCAATGAGGGTGTGGATTCATTATCCCCCAACAACCAGTTCATCCATATTCAAAGCTAAGGCAAGAAAACTTCAATGACCCCCCTTCCCCTGACTTAATTAGTTAAGAGTTTATTTATATACTTTGGATGGGAAAACTCAGATTGTATTATTTAAATCTAAAAGAGAAGGAAATCAAATTTAGGGAAAATAGAAAAAAATGTGGCGAAGACACTAAAGGGGGTGAATAATCTTAATGAGTTATTTAAATGTTGAATTTTGCATGTAGGTGAGGGGTTGAGTCAAGAAGGGTCTATGAATAGAGGGAGGATCCCATGGGTTTGGTGGGGGTAAGTGAAAATACATGTGGAAACTCTGACAAAATTTAGAGAGAATTGGTACTTAGCATTTAATTTTAAGTCTGAATTAGCTTGAATGATTAAAATAAAGTTGGGGTGCCATGAATACGTTCATCAACAGAGTTGTAACTTGCATGATGAACTCAAGGTGAGGTGGACTCACCATTAACAAGCAAATTGCTTGAAATTTTGTCAATATGGTGGTTGGGAGCCTACATAGCTCGAGGGTCTTAGGGAAAGAACTTTTCCTTGAGTAAGGTTGGGAGGAGAACTAGTTTCCATCTATGAATTGGCATGGGAAAGACATGGAGAATGAATATTTTCCCAGGAAGTTGAAGGGCATATATCTAGTCGTATCATATTTAATTATTTAAATGATGTAGATGTGATTTTGGTATTTTTGTTGACTTGGATTTTGAAGAATTGCTTTCTAGAATTGATAAGAATAATCTTGCCTATGTGCAGTTATGAACTTGAGAGCTTTATTTTGGTTTTGTGGTTGTATACTAATATGGTTAATGTAGCACAGTGGAGGATGTAAGGTAAGCATAATTGTTGGAAGGGAATTTTACAAAAATACCCAAAATGGGTGTGGTGTGGGTAAGTATGTTTTTGAGTGGAGATTTCAAATTATTTTTTTTCGGGGGGAGGGGGTTTATTTCTATTGTTCATTTATAAATGATACTCTAGGTGAAAATGGTGTTTATAAGATAGTTTCATTATTATCTTCTTATTGTATATGTATTCTTCTAGGAAAGTGCGTCTTCTAGAGTTAATTTCAAACTAGGTGTAGTTTCCAGGAATAAATAAATTTGTAGGTTTGCAATAAGGTTGTTTGTGAACATTTCTAAATGGAAATTATTATAAATTAAGCATTCATGGAATGTGTAGATGATCTATGTTATTATTTAGGTTGTAGGTTCACTCTAGAAATTGTAGAAATGCATTTACATGAATTATTGAATGTAATCATAACAATTTATTTTATTTTGGCTTAAATTCCTAGGTTGTTGGCCTAGAATTAGTAAAACATGATTACAGAACTTTTTGTTAAGTTTTTGAACAACATCGAGGGGTATCTATACCGTATGCACTTGCAAGGCTTATTTTGAGTCAAAATATAGAGTTTTTAGAAATCGATTTCATGATCTAGGTGGTTTTGGGAAAATGATGTTCTCCTTATGGGCAGGTGTTGAACCATGTAAGTGTTTCTAATTAATTAGTGGAAGTAATTCTAAGAAATTTGTAACCATGCTATTGTAAGTGGGAGAGTTTGGGAAAATGTTTGTTTAAATGATTGAAGTGTTTTACCAAAGTTGTCAAGAAAAAGTTAGTGATTTGAATGTGTCTTCCAAGTGTTCAAATTATGTATGAACACAAAACTAAAATCAAATTATTAGACATAAATTATCAAAGCCATTTGTTAGATATATATGTGTTGCAATATTGAGTCTGGAGTTCGTAAAGTCATAGTTTTCATTTTATTTTATTTGAGAAATTTACAAAATTGTTGGCTTATATGATGGAATTAATCATGTTGTTGGTTATCTACCAACCATTGTATGCGAAATGCAAATAGGCCTAAACTATATTGAGCCAAAAACTTGTTTTGTTGAACAAGAAATGTCAAGTTAACATAGCAAGTGG
Source organism: Pseudotsuga menziesii (assembly GCA_001517045.1). Lineage (NCBI taxonomy): Eukaryota > Viridiplantae > Streptophyta > Pinopsida > Pinales > Pinaceae > Pseudotsuga > Pseudotsuga menziesii. The sequence goes on along the minus strand of LPNX010641054.1, from coordinate 76,652 downwards.
ATCACTTCTTGAACAAAGACTTAGTTTGTATGTATTGTTGATTAGGTCTTTGACTTGTTTCTAAAACTGAAGAATGTAACTTTTGGAAAATAAAGTTACGAATTTTTTATGGAAAAAAAGTGGAGCACAATTGTACGAATAAAAATGTACACATACATATAAAAATATATAATAATAATGATAATTAGTTATCTCTTGTGATAAATTTAAAAATATATAAATATGCATTCATGTATGATGTTCTTAAAGTAGTGGAAGGAGGCACTATATGACCTATATGTGCCACTACACTCACTTCCCATGCCATCAAACAATGATCAATGTTTTCTAGCACAACAACCTGCTCCAAACATATTGTCTCATGCACATCACCTTCTAGAACAATGCACATGCAAGCAAGGTGTACCCCTTAATGCATCCACATCCAACCATTTGCAGTCACTATGACCCTCGTAATCCACCTTCTTTGTGTGCATCAACCAATAGATGATGGAAAATACAACATAATGGTCACAAGCAAGAAAACAATATGGCATAATCTTGACACCACATCAAAGAAATGACAATATAAGACCTCAATCTTGAGACAAATGATCTTTCTCATTAGCATTTATACACACATTGAGCACAGAGTTAAGTTCTAATAGTAGAATTGGCACAATAAGATTTCCCTACCACATAAACTATGGGAATGAGATGTAACTATTTGTAGAGTTAATAATTACAAAGTACATACTCATATTAGGGTTGGACACTATGCATCACTATGTTACATTAATGTTGCCAGATGACATAGCATCGCCCTAACCACTAATGGTTAGCACCTTCCAATAGCACACTTTGGAAAAGCTGGAAAAGTTAATGACAAAGATTTAGATAATGATTAAGTTAGAAAATGAAATATTCACAATGTTGATGTTAGAGTACACTCTTGAGACTATAAAGTCTTGCTTAGCCCTCACTTCTCCTCACATTGATCACATTGTTTTCAATTACACTTCGTCTCCAATTGCTCTCTTGCTCTCACTAGCATAATATTCTCTTAAAACTCTTTTTTATTTCCTTTAAGCATTCTCCACCCATGATATTGTAGGCTTCAACACTCCCACTTCACTCTATGACCTTATGTCCAAAGGAAAATTCCACCCTATAACGTATGCTAACTTTGGTGTCCACAAAACTTAGTCCAACATGGATGCTAATACACAATGGGAACATATGACATTCTAAACACTATAAGATATATCAATGATTCCCTAGTTCCATGTTTCCCCCACACCAGCATTTCATAATTGTAGAGTAGTTGAATAAGGTTGTCGAGAAGGACTCTGCACATTCTTTCACAATCCTTGATACCTTGTCCACCAATATGCTTTAATCACCCTAGACTAGATCAAGTGCATCCTTGATCTACCCACCCCCAAATACTTGATGGAAATGGAGAATTCGATGGTTCTACTTACCACCTTTGATGATACCATACAAACTTATCTCCAAAGTTCGAATGTTTAGAGTTGGAATGTTTCATTTCAATATATGTGATGAAGGATCGACCCTACCTCCTTTCCATTGTCACACTTCTTTGTTTGTGTGTGCACACCTCCACGAACTATTTTCCTATGGATGCCCTAAAGTTGTTGCACTTTTCTATTCACATACTAAAGCTAAACAATGGGGTGGCATTTTCCTTGATTAGTTGGCACACACAATGTATGATTCTACACACTTCAAATTCCCATTAGGATGGGAATGCCATTGATGTCATTGTATTTTAATAATTCCTACTCCAACATGATGTGCCAAGTTTGCCTCAACTTGAATCCCAATGCCACTACCATGATCGTTTATCTAATGTCCACCCTACACGCTAACCCAACATTCCAATTGCAAGAGATAGAATGAATTTCTCATGATGCCATCATTGACAATACAACCACACTTTGCCTCCCACCTTTAATGGACACCCTGTGCACTCCTCTAGAAGTGAATGATTAGGTACATCTATGTACCAAAGGGTTCGAATATGAGAACCGTTGTATCATTATGGAACAAGATTCACTCAGGCCCTACCTAAAATTTATCTTCTTGTTTCAAAAGTGTTACATGAAATGGACAGACAATGTTTCTACACCAACGTTGTAGGCACTTGTAGTGTCAACAAAGAATAATGCCTCCTTATGGAAAAGCTCCCAAGTAGAGTATGGTTGAACACTTTATTGGGACAAAAGGTAACCCTTACACACCACCAAAAAGTGAAAAAAGGTTTGAGATTATTTTCTATGACTAGTAGTGTAGACTGCATGATGAATACCACCTAGATTTCAAGAAATTAACATCAATTGCCATGTGAATACATCTTCCTTAACCCCTTTGTCTCAATGTTTCACCATTGACACCCTAGACATGGGCAAGCCCTCATCATGTACCTTAGTCATCGAAAGAACACACTCATGCCACCAATCTTCAATAAACCAACCATGTGGATATCCTCTTGGGACACTGTAGGCACTCCCCAACGCCAACCTTCTCTCACTATTCCCCTTCTTGTAACCCTCCAACAATTCTAGAGGCTACTTAGGTTCCACTCAACTCTAACCAATGTGAGAAACATGCATCCACCACAAATAGAGTACATCTACTCAAAGTTTCTCTCTTCGCTCCTCTTTAATCCCCCACCATGTGGGTAAACTTCGACATCCATTTGGGCATCTCTACCTTAAATTCCCAATATGCCACAACCATTCATACTTCTAATTTCCCTTCCACAAAGACACACACCAAGTGTAAGCAAAATGAACAATCCCTCTCTCTCCAAATTTTGGTCTCCCCTCTGGCTAGGCACAACCTATCAATGCAAAGCTACCCCCTTTTCAACCAAGGGACATCGACACCCATGCGCCTCCACCCTCTCTTAAATAGACACATGCATTGCTTGTTGAAGCTAATTTGCCTCCCTTGGCCATCAAGAGACATTCAATCTAAATTTCTATCATTTACCAATTGGTTTTGTAAATTACAAACCCAAGATGGTTTCTAACAACACAACCTCGAATTTCATACGCAAAATCAAAAGAGAATGCCATTACATAAACATAATTTCTTAATAAGATCCAATCGGATTTCACCAACATATATATGCAGTGATGAAACAAAATTACATTGCATAAATAGATTCATGAGGGGAAATCCAAGCAAAACTCATTACCATACTTTTTAATAGGAATCCCATAATTTCAACTATTAAATTAACAAAGTTCTCATCAACAAGAAATTAAATGATGAATTATAATGTTAAACATATTCATAATTATGTGTATTCATTGTGTATCAATTATTTGAAACCACTTCCATAACAAAACTCATGTAAACAACAGAATTCAAGGATTCAATTGACATAAATATAAACATAGAGGCATCCAATTTAGAGATAAAAACAAATGCTTATCTTTAATCATGAATTTATCCACTAAATTTGTTGTACTAAAGCGATTCACCTCCCAACGATAGGAATACATTTTAGGTTCCAACCCTAAATCGAGTTATGAAACCATCAAGGTGAAGAAACCCCTACATAACTCTAATCACAACTCAACCCAACCCACAATGCTCAATACTTCAAAACAAAACCAAAGACCTACCACCATATCTTTCAAAAAAAACTCCTCCATGCATCACACATATCCTTTAATCAACAATGATCTTTCTCTTAATGAAAACCAACATAAGCCCAAGACTTTCCCTTCTATGCTACACAATCAACACTAACACAAGTGCCAATGTAATGAACAATGGACGAACAATGTCACTTTCCACTCCCCAAACTAGAATGAAAACCAACATAAGCCCAAGACTTTCCCTTCTGTGCTACACAATCAACACTAACACAAATGCCAATGTAATGAACAATGAACCAACAATGTCACTTTCCACTCCCCAAACTAGAAAGGTTAGCGTAACACCAAATCAAAATCCGAAGTTTGAAGTTTACCACACTTCACTATAGTACTTTAGTGTTTGCAGCAGTAATGTACAAGATGAGATGGGCTTCTCCACCCTCGAAGAACAAACAAGTTCTGCACCAAGAGCACAAACAAGTTTCGTGCCTCCCACACTTCTGTCTCAATGAGTGATCACTCAACCCACTACGTATAACCAACATAGATCCATCTTAAAAGGGATCTACCAAGCGCCAAGAGGAATAAAATCTCTTGAGGTGGAAACCCCTTTTTAGAGTGCAAATGTTGAGGAGGCGTTTTAATTTATCTAATTTATATAGTTTTTTATGTGTGTGTGTAAATGTTTAAAATAACAGACATGTTATTTTCATAATATTTTGTTAATTTTTAAAAAGGACACATGTCAGCTCCAAGATGAGCACAAAAAGGAGTACACATACCCCTACTGAGTTGTAGAATGTGCCTCTTCAACGCAATGAGGCTCCTCCACCCATTGAAATTGAACCCCTTCACTCAACACACTACTGATAATGAGGCTCCTCCTGGGATGCCAGAGTCCATCGAATTTGAACCCCTTTGACATAGTATCACCAAGATTTTGAATCATAAGAGAGCAAAATGGTGTAGAAAATGTCAAAGATGCAGTGGTAGACAGCTCCATTGAAGCCTTAGGCTGCTGTGTGAAGTATTTACTAATGAACATGAGACAATGTGGCAGAATTGTTGCATCACTTTGACAAGTTGAAATCTAAGAACAAGGAATTGAGAAATCAGGGTGTCGCACAAACAGTGCTTGCTAAAGCACAACAACCTGAGGTCGACATAAGACTTATTGTAATGTTTTGGTAATATAGCTGAAACAAAGGAAAGAAGAATGCACCGGTAAAGGTACATGAAAACTGCATGGCAGCAAAGGCATAGGGCCGTGCATACGTAGGGGTCATATGAATAAAATTGCTTTTAAAAAGTGCAGCAGAGCAGATAAGAATGTTTCAAATTTGCAGGTTTTTGGTGATTCCAAGGTTGTAATTAATTAAATGACTAGAAAGTTTTAAATAAAAAGTTTAGTTTTGATTCAAATTTTTTCACAGTTTAATTAACGTGAAAATTTTAAATAAAAAGTTTAGTTTAAAATGTGAATGCAAGTGTGAATTGAAAAAAACAGTTTCCGTTATGCTTAACACATGACAACTTGTCAACAGATGCTTTACAAGTAGCAATGAGGTCCTGGATACTCAAGGAGATTTGGAATGGATTCTCAGGGCCTGATCGTACTATTTCCATTCACTATGCTTGAAGTCCTCTGGTTACCGGATTCTTCTTTAGTGGAGTCTTCTAGGGTTTCAAGGTCACGAAATGATTTTTTTTAAATTTCACTGATTCCATTTTTATGTCTCTACGTGAATATATTAAAAAACATTTAAGGAACAGCCAAGTTTGGTTGTAGTTTCCTGTTTTCTGGAAAGTTAATTAAGAGTGCTTAGGCGTCTTTTTGTTAGAAGTTTTTTTTGGGTTTTGTGAAAAGGTTTTATCCTATGGGTGGAAAACATCTACCATATGTAATTGCTTTCTCTACTGAACAGATTATGAAATTTTTAAATATATATATATATATATATATATATATATATATATTTTGCAAGCTCATTGGGCCCAGTATAATCTCCAACAAATGATATTTAGCTACATAAAAATCAACAATATGGAAACGATGAAAGAACCCATCGGATTTAGGAACAAGTCATATTCGCATACATATACATATATATTTTGGTCAAGCTCAACAAAATTATGAAAGGATTTATGCATTCATATTATCTTATTCATGTTTTTGGGCAGAGGAAGAAGACATTACTGTAGGAACTGCATTTATAGAGGAAGAAAACATTACAGGAAATGAATGGCATTAAATCTTGTCTTTTATTCAAAAGATAACAAGGAACTACATTGGTGGAAGTTTCCCCAAGGCTTACACCATTTTCAAACTGAGATATTCTACCTAGTCTATACGCTGAAAGTCAGCAACAGCAAACCGCCTACTACCTAGTTTTCTGATGTTCCTTTTGTGAATTCTTCTTCCTCTTCTTGGAAATTGCTTTTATATCATTTATTAATCTATGAATCCCTATTTTACTTTTGCAAATGAGTGATAAACGAAATAAAGATCTCGAGGCTACATCATAACAACTAATGACGTTAGTCTTCATAAAAAAACACAATGGCTCTCATAGCCCTTATGCAAGGTTCCATTATAGAGGTAACATCGCCACATATTTAGACCCAACAACCATTTATCAGTGAGCCAAACACACCAGAATCTGGGGCGCTTCGATTTATTGTTCCCAGTCAAAGGTTGGAATTCACTGAACCATCATGCTTGGAAAAAGTGCGTGATGTTTCTTCTATCACGATTGCCAAATAGAGGCCAATGTTACAACAGTGAATCTACAAGCATGAATCGCGAAGGTTGGCTGGTCAGAAGCATTTCTTCTCACCTATACTCGAACTCATCAGTCAGTCACTGTTGCACATTGAGTAGTGCTCAATTATCACAATTCAAGAAGTGGGCTTGGTTATTCTTTTCAAAATGCTAGAATAAGTGTATATTAATTTCTCAAAAGTTCGAAAGTCATTTTTAGATGTCCATTCCTAACAGGCCTCAAGAACCATGACTCAAATTTTCTATCTGCTTATGTAAATTGCGTAACTCTCTGCGCAGCTGCAACACTTCCGCAGAAACATCAGTCGCCTTAAGGTCTTGCTGTAGCTTGCTGACTTCTTTCTCCAGAGATTTGATTCTTACTTCTTGTTCCTTAACAGTGAGAGATACAGAACCCACATCCACAGCTTCGGATCTTTGAGCTATGGATAAGGTCTGTAAAGAATGAAGAAAGATATGAGACCATCGTCACAGAAATTCAGTAGTATACCTAAGAGATAGTACACTTTTCAGTGAAATAGTTTAGAATATATTCAGTGAAATAGTTTAGAATATATCCCGCAAGGGATATGCCACTGTCATTTTAACAAGTTTGCACTTAAGAAGGCATAACAAAGAAAACAATTACAAGCAAGGCAAACCACAAAGCATATCGACACCCTAAAGAGATATCCAGAATTAAAGTACTATAGAGATACTCAGTGCCTATAATAAATTTCATCCAAACTATACAAACTCTCATATATATATATATATATATATTGTATAATTTTGATTGTGCTATTAGCCTATTACCAAACAACTAAAGCCTAACATTGATTTGAATAACATTAAAATGAAAACATCTAATAACTATAAACAATGTGAGACTGGCAACCAACAGTCATGGTTAGCATTGATTTGAATAACATTAGAATGAAAACATCTAAAAACTTTAAACAATGTGAGACTGGCAGCCAACAATCATGGTTATGATATTCTTCTGATGTCCAAATCCCAAAAGCAAATATTTCAGCTCTGCATATGTAGATAAATAGCATAAGATGCACAATGCCCAAATAAAAGGTTAGGAAGAAGCTCTTCTATTAGCCTTTTATATTTGTTAGACTTACTGAGAAATACAGTTAGAACCAATGTTTCCCTCCCTCTATTAACTGATTCTCTTGATACATTTTGAGGATGCATATGGACTTTATTCTGAAAGCTCATTGCTTCTTTCATGAGAAACAATGGACCAATAAACCTGGACACAATTTTATATCTACACATATTCAATTTTCACTAACTATTTTATGTCTACACATACTCAATTTTCACTAACTAATGAGGGAAATATTGATATGAATTAACCCTTATTCCTTTCAGAGTCAGCCCTAAAAGTAGGATCTTTGAAGTAGTCATTCTGACAATCTTAAGGGGTTTTTGGACTATAAATTCCATGAGTGAAATAGGATCAAGATTAAAAACCAGAAAAAACAAAAACTACTGCTACAGCCTACACCATGTAGGATCTTTGAAGTAGTTATTCTGACAACCTTAACGGGTCTTTTGGACCATAAATTCCACAAGTGAAATAGTATCTAGATTTGAAAAACAGAGAAAATGGAAACTATTGCTACTTCATGAATTGTAAAATTGATTAACATACCTTCTCAAGCAGTTGAATGCGCTGTGCTTGGTTCACAGCCGTAGTCTCCTGCTTCTGGAGCACTTGAAGGACACAGAAAAGATGGGATGAAATAGAATCATTGAAATGTTGATCCAAGGAACCTTGTGTAAGCACGGCAGCACAACCAACCTGGTTGAAAGGGCAGGGTACCACTTTATTTGGGCAAATTGTGGAACAGTGGTTCTCCATGTCTTTCCTTAAGACACTGGCTTTACAACCTTGTTTGCAGGGCAATAACTTGAAGGGACACGTACCATCATGCTCCTCGCAGTGAATCGCCGACAACACCTCTGCACAGCCTTCATTGGCACACATTACAGGCCTTAATGGGCACTTGGCCTTGTGTTCTACAAGCTCTAGTCTCTTCTCGAAACACATTTGGCAATAATAAATTCTACTCCTATCCGCCCTTTTAAGCAAAGCCTTGGCTACAACTTCTCTTTTTCCTGCCATCCATGAACCTATTTTGTCAAGCTCTTGGACAAATTCCTCAACTCTCCCGTCATTTATGTCCCCAGAAAATAATTTGCTCGAAACACGCCTAAATAGACTTCTCTTAGACCTTAGATAGCTTTGCAAAGCATCCACTAGGGCCTTAACTGGGCTCTGGAACCGAACATTTCCGGTTACATTCCCACTCCCAGTTGCATAGGCTTCAACTTGTTGATGCAAGTATTCCAACATTTCATTCCTTAATTCCTCCACAAAAGAGGCTGGCTGCTTGAATGGATCTGCAGCGGCTTTCTCCACACAAGCTGCAGCTAAAGTAACCAACAATTGTTGGACAATCAGCTGAACTTGCTGCACGTCATAGTATCCACACTCTTTCAAATCAGGCACCCCGTCATAATTTCCAGCCATTCCAATTGATGAGGAGCGGTTTGACCCCCCCCTGAAAGAATTTAATGACAGCATAAATTCCTCCCGGCAGACCACCGACCGAGTAAAAATAGGCAACTTCTCAATAATGAAAATAGAGGTTTCTAAGGTGCCCACTGAGAAAACCGAGATTTTTGAGGTCCGCAATAAAAGGTAGAAGTAAGAAAACAGAGATTTTTAGGTTCCCAATAAAGGTAGACTTCAAAAATAGAAAAGAAATTTTCAAACTACACCTATAAATCATAAAGCAAACATCCAAAAATACGAAATTTTCAAACTACACCTACAAATTATACAGCAAACATCCAAAAAACCAATAGGAAGGGAATCTTATATGACTCAGTCTAAAAACTGTAAGTCATGGGTTTTGAAAATCTATAAAACCTAAACCTACAAGTTCACAAGTTACAGATGATTTATTGGAAATAGACAAAGTACTAATTTCAAACATTTTGACCCACCAAAACAAAAAGGTACTGAAGGGAATTTGAAACTGAGATGTTCAACCAAGAAAATTAATCTTAAAACCTACCATTTTTCATCAAATTAAATTATGACACAAAAATTAAAAACAGGTGCTCTAGTTATCCTGAGAATTAAACGAAATTAAATTATGACACAAAAATTAAAAACAGGTGCCCTAGTTATCCAGAGAACCAAACGAAATGAAATTTCTGATACAAAATGTTATTCAAAGAAGCTAAATATTAAAACCCAATATTTTTTAACAAATTCCTAACTAAATTAATTTAGATCCTTTAAACCAGATTGGTTTTTGAGGATTTTAAGAGAAAAACAAAACAAACCATACAAATTTTGAGTTATCTTGCAGCATCCATCCAAAAATATTACAGAACATGTGAGTACAGATTTTTATATTATCCAAAATCAAGCTGTAAATCGAACCGCAAGATTTGAAAAGGGTACTGAAATACGAATATTCAAGCACCCAAGTATTCAATCACAAGAAACTGATAAGCCGAGGAAAATCTCAGATTAAAGGAAGAGAAAACAGGAATTAGGTCAGAAATGAAGAAGAAATAGGCTTGGAAACATTCTTTACTTGATAGAATTCAGGTTCCAACATAACTTTCGACGCCTAATTTGTAGTTGACGCTTGATTTTCAGAGGCGGTTGAGTTCAATCTTTCTTTGTCTTTTTAACTTGAAAAAAGGCGAGCAAGGGCCTACATGCAGGAATTTAGCAAATGAGATGCCGCCGGATTAGAAAACAACAACCCAACTAAGTTAATTCAAGATTCATTAAGTCGTCAGTCCAATACCTGTTCGGCCGAACTGAACTATTCACGAAATTCTGCTGCAATCGGTTCAATGCAAAGGGAATTGAACGCGTGAAGGAGGCCGGACTAAGGATGTGATGTGAGTGTGGCCCATCACATCTTGCAAGTGGGAGGAGCTGTTCTAATCATATGTTAAAAATGATTACTTGAAATTAACTTTAATCTATCGTATGTTAAGAAAAGTTTAAAATTTAATGAATTTGTTTTCATATTTTTTATAATTAAAAAATTATATAATTTTGTTAAGAGAAAAGTTTAAAATTTAATGAATTTGTTTTAATATTTTTTATGGTTAAAAAATGATATAATTTTTGTAGATCAATATATATAAAATATTTTAAAATTAAATTAAGTCTTAATGCTCATGTTTTTATTTTTTATCTTTATAATATCATAGTAATAAAAAAAAATTAAACAATAAAATTGTAGGATTTATTAAGCAATGAAATCCATAAAAATTTATTAAAGTGAATGATATCTTATAAACCTGACCATTATACACTTGTTATAAAAAACAAACTTATCTTTCCTATTAATTATAATATAAGTAAACATTAATTATTTAATCATTACAACATTATTAATGAATGAATGACCACTTAATTAGGAAAAAAATATAAATTGCTATATTCACATAGCCAACCAATGTAGAATAGACCAGAAAAAACATGAAGACGTGCCATGGTATATTTTTTCCAAAATGGATAAGTGCCATAGTATTTTTTTCCAAAATGGATAATTTATTGAGGAAATATGGGCTCCATGTCTTCTTGCTCCCACTTTTTAATAAATTAGAATTCCCTTAGTTTGGTGAATCCTTTTGAGTGCTTGGAAGTTTCCATGCACAATACTATGGAACCCACACTTAAAAAAATTTAAGTGTCAATGCACTATAGGTTTACTTGGAATGGGTCTGGTCCTTAAATTATTCATTCCTTGAATATATTATCTTATCCTATGTTATAAGTGAATGTGTATGAGTTTCCACCCATTTTTTTCAGGTGTTCTTCGAACATTTAGCATCATTAAATTGATGAGATATCGATGACAATTTGGGAGAGTTAGATCTTCGACTACATATAAGATAATCTTTGTAGCAATTATATTATGCACCATTTTTATTGACACAATTGAATAGGTTTACTTAAAATGGGTCTTGTCCTTAAATTATTCATTCCAATGAATATATTATCTTATCTAATGTTATAAATTATTTATTCCTTGAATATTTTTTTTTATCTAATGTTATAAGTGAATGTGTATGAGTTTTCACCATTCTTTATGTGTTTTTTGAACCTTTAGTATGGATAAGATATCAACAATTTGGGAGAGTTAGATCTTCGACCAGATATAAGATGAATCTATGTAGAAATATAGTATAATAAAGTAAAGTCATTGGGAGATCTCATACACACATGTTTTATGTCAATCAATTTTTAGTTTTTTATTTAATCAATATGATGTTATAATGTTCTCTAAAGGCAGGTGCGGGAGAGGTCATCCTTGACCCTGGAGGACAAACAGTAAAGACCTTTGCATGGGGATTGGGACACAAGACCAACAATGAGGCTGAGTGGTTGGCGCTCCTTCAAGGCCTGGAAATGGTAGATGGGGGAACCATCTCAAGCCTGTTAGTCTTCGGGGACTCTTGCCACGTTATCCTAAAGATGAGTAAAAGTTATTCAGCTGTCTCCATAAACTGCAGGAAGTACCATGACATGATTTCTCATCTACCTCTTCCCCCAAACATTTCTTACTACCACATTCTAAGAGAGAATAACGCTAAGGCTGACAATTTGGAAAATAAAGGTGCATCTCTCCCCCAAGGTTCCATCTCCTTCAATAGTTTAGATGTTATTTTTAAACCCATCCCCTAAGTTCTCCCTTCGGCCTTCTCCCTCATCCCCGTTTGGCCTCACCATGTCGACACTCACCTGTCCCTTCGCATTGGATCTAGTGCCCCCCCTCGGCAGCCCACGTTGCATCCACTGGACGTGTGGGCTCCTGCTCCCTCCCTCCTTATCTACCTGTCCTTCCTCTTTATTTATGTCCTCCCCAATCTTCATTGCTCGTCCTTCCTCCACACCTCAATCATCTCCCCCCCCCACACGCAATGGCTCCTCAATGGGCTTTGAATACCCTCCCTCTTCCTCCATCGCTCATACATTTCCTCTTCACTAGTTATGAGTTCCCTCTTCCAGGTGTTGAGCCTCAGTCTTCTCTGCAGTGTCTCTCTTGGCCCCCAGTTGGTCGGTTTTTACCCACGATACCCCCACTGCCAAGTCTCTCTTGGCCCTCTTTTCATCTGCCTTCGGAACCTGTCATAGAAGAGCTTGTTAGCCATTTTTCCACCCTATTAGGGCGCTCTGGGGTAACAGTTCTCTCCTCTGTGGTTTCAGCAGAAAGTGCCCTCTCTTTGTTTCTTTTCGTTGACTTTGTTGACAGGCTTCATGCCTTCCTAGTCGAGATAATTCAAAGAAACCTCTGCAATAGTAATCTACTTCAATCCGCTGGCATGGAGCATAGAGGTTCAGGTTTAGATCAGTGCAACGTTAAGGAAGGCTTCGACGACTTGAAAAAGACATTCAACGTTTGGCAAACTTCATGGCAGTAGGAATAACTGATAATAGGGAGATGATGTCAGATGTTAAGCGACTGGTAGCGGATGTGCGACACGTCTCCTACCAAACCAGCTGACATGACTCGCGAATTGATGATCATGACAAGGACCTCATAGAGTTTATGGGTACAATCGACCGCATCCAGGAAGACCTTCAAAAATTAGTACAGATGAACCAGGGAAGTCACGTTCAAGACAATCAAGGAGAAGCTGCTTAGAAAATGGATGAACTTTCTGTCACCTAGCCTGTGGGGTTTCCAGGAAAACCCAACTGACTTCTTCCTACCAGTAGATGTTTTTTTGTATAGTTTTAAATCAGATACTCTTTTCCAATGCTGTTATAGTAGTTCCTATTCTGAATTATAACATAGGTAGTATCTATAGACAAAGAGTATCTATTCTTCCTACCAGTAGATGTTTTTTTGTATAGTTTTAAATCGGATACTCTTTGTCTATAGATACTCTTTTCCAATTTTCATCTTTTAGCTGTTGTAATTTTGTACTGAATGGATGTGCACAGCCCCTTTAATTATTAATATACACTATTTTCCAGTTTTTGTTAAAAAATAATTATAATGTTCTCTAAACTTAAATATGAACTTTTTTGAGTTAATATCATGTTATAGGGATTAGGTTTACTTGGTTTTTAAATTTTAATGAGTTTTTGGTGTATGAAAGTTTTTTTTAGTTAATCTTGGATTAGGTTTACTCAATTTTAAATTTTGATGGTTATTGTAAAGAAAGGTTTCTTGAACCTATAAATCGAAGTAGTTTGTTTATTTTATAAATAAATTAGGATTTTTTTTTGAAAAAAAAATATGAATAAAGATAAATTATTATAATGTTCAAAGAAATTCGAATTTGGAGATAAGGCTGAATTTTGGGAAGGGCAACTAGATGGTTGTAGGTGAGCATAGAGATTAGGCAAGCTAGGAACCCTTATCCACTGACTTCTACTACTTTTGGATGCTTAAGAATTCATAATTTATAGTAATTTATTAGGTGTTCCTATGGTTGCTCTTATTGCATATAGACTTCAAGCTTCCAATGGTTAAGTGGATTATGGTGTGTGTTACTACATCTTCTTTTGCCCTTCATCAAACGTCTTGGGTTAGGGTTTTTTCAAACCATTGAAGGGTTTAATGAGGGGATGCCCACTATCCCGTTACATGTTTCTCTTGTTGATTTAAGGTTTGAGCAAGGCAATACATGAGATAAGAAGGTCGAGGAAAATAAAAGGTATCTCTTTTAGAGGGGGAGTTCAATTGACTCATATGTTATTTGTGGACGATGTTATGATCTTTTTTCTATGCTCTGAGGAGGAGGAGAGAGATTTCCAAGAAATATTTGATTTATTATGCTTGGATATATACATAGTTATCAATTTGGGAAAATATTCCATTTATATCTCGAAGGTGGATGTCGATCATGGCCACATCTAGATTAGGGTCTTTTCTTATGATATCCATGCATTGGAGGAAGGTATAAATTCTCTTGGATCTAAACTTAAGTGCAATAAGTACAACAAGGGGGATTGGCATTGGTTGGTGCCAAGAATTGAGCATAATAACTTCCTAGTGTAAACATTGGCTTTCTAGGGCTGGGCATCTTGTACACATTAAGTCCATTATGAAGCAATACATGTATATTGGCATTTATTTGCTTATATATTGAAATGTACTCTTTATCATATTCGAAATATTTTTTCAATTAATTATGGAAAGGGGACAATGAGTACAAGGGTTCACATCTTGCAAACTGGTATGTCGTTGCATCCCTAAAGGATTAAGGTGGATGGGGTTTAAAGAACACTTTTCTCTTAAATCTTGTACTTGTTGCAAAGTCATTATTGAAATCAACAACTCAATACCATTTGCAGAGGCAGATACTGGTTGAAAAATATATAGCTCCTACATTTTTTCTTGATTGGATTCAGTGTTCTTTTAAGTCAAAATAGAATGTTTCCAACCACTTGTCATGTCCCCATCCCTTAATTCAACCAACAGGTAGGGATGTGAAATAATTCAGGCTCTCCAAATTTTTCCCAATAGTCATAATTGTGAATTTCATAATATAAAAACATGTCTGCAGGTGCAAAATAAAAACACACAGCGGAAATAAAAATCTACACACACATCTAGCATGCATATGCAAGCTTAATCACTATAGGCATATAAATAAATATCATTACTTATCATAAACAAAAGAATACTTAACTTTAACAAAAGAGATCCAAGCAACTTGTTGTGTAAGAGTGATTTTCCACCCAACCTTAGGCACTATGTCCATCATTTACTCTTTCTGCTCTTAGAGGTCACCCCCAAGCTAGCATATGAGGCCACCGGGACAAAGGAAACACCTACAGAACTCTCTCATTTGTCCCACAACCCATTACGCTCTCTATGCTTAGCCAACAACTCATATAGAGCTCTACAAAGATCTCACTCATCCATCATAGCCATGGCACTCCTTCCAACTGCCCCACAAAACACAAGGAAGGCATTTCCCTTCATTGTTCCACAGTTCCCTCATGAAATCCAACCCTTACAGTGCTTACTAGTGTGCTCAGTAAGAGTCCACTTTGTTGTATGATGTTGGAGAACCTCCTCTAGCATAAATTATGGATTCACAAGCATCCAAAAGTAGCAGAAGTCATTGGATAAGGGTTCCTAGCTTGCCCAACCTCTATGCTCACCTACATACATCTAATTTCCCTTCCCAAAATTCATGCTTGTCTCCAAATTCAAATTTTTGGGTTCCACACAGTTTGGTAGTGGTCATGAACAACAGTAGGAAAACTCTACGTAGTGTTTGAAACATGCATGGGAGAATGATCAAAAGGTTGTTTATTCCAAGGAATATAACATGATGGTGAAAAGAGAACTGACATAACCTCTGACCATAGAGAAGAGGATTGCTGACAACTGACATAATTGTCACAATCCCCATGCTTCAATAACTACATGAAGTGACTTTCCCCACTAACCTCACACATGTATTCAATCATTGGGTTAAATAGTCACAAAGGAATTAATTGGATAATTTAAAGAACGTGGAATATCTGGATGAGTTCTAAGGTCGACACTTGGAAACATAGGATTTAGTTTCCCCATAGGCCCCTCTTCCTCTTCCCCTTTGATGGAATCATAGTCCCTCTAGTGCTCTTTACACAACCATCTTCGACTATTTTATTAATTTTCAACATAATATTCACATACATTTCGAATTGGCATGATAATCCAACCATATAGTCAAAAAATAAAAAATAAAATATAAATCATACATGCCTAGACATTCACTAATCAGGCCTTGGCCTTGGGCATCGCACTAGGAAACCATACTAGCATAGTTACATCATTTACATAATTTTGATGAAATACATTCCAAGTCAAAATTGGGGTATTACAATCCCCTCCTCCTTGGAATACTACCATCCTCATTTTTTGCTCAAAATAAAAATAAAAATGGGCATGCCTCCCTCATGGCATACTCCAACTCCCAGGTAGCCTCATTATAGAGACTAAAGTTCTTCCATTGCATCGTTACCTATCTGATGGCTCGGTTCCATAGCAATGTTACCTTATTGTCTAGGATGCATAGTGGCTCGGTTTGGAACTCTCCCTCGGGTTCCACCTGAATCACATCCCAATCAATCACATGGTTAGGATCATGTACATATTTCTTAAGAAAAGAAACATGAAAAACATTATGAGCTCTAGTGTTAGAAGGCAATGCAATTCTATATGCAGCTGACCCTATTCTTTCAAGCACTTCAAATGGACCACAATATCTTGGTGACATCTTGGCACAACTTCCAAGATTTAAGGAGCTCATCCTTGGCCTCACCCTAATGTAAACATGACCCCCAACACTAAATTCCCTATGCATTATATTATTATCAGCATAGATTTTCTTTCTATCTTGGGTTGCCTTTAAATTTTGCCTAATTTTTGCAACTTCTTGTTCCATTTCCTTGAGCAATTTTGTCCCAATAACAATTTTGTTTACTAGATTATCCCATGGCATTGGGGTTCTACAATTTATTTCATACAAATCCTCAAATGGAATCATTCCCAACAAATCTTATTTCCCATTGTTATATGAAAATTCTTCCTAGTTTAAATAATCTTCCCACTTGGACGATTTGTCCATCACATACATGCAAAAGATGTCCTCAAGAACCTAATTTACTCTCTCTATTTGTCCATGTGTTTATGGATGGTAGGCAATGCTAAATTTTAGTTGTGTGCCTAAGTCTACAAAAAGAATTTTCCAATAATTTGAAGTAAATTCAGTATCTCTATCTGAAATTATTGCCTTTGGCAATCCATGCAATCTAAAAATTTCCTTCATAATTTTTTTTGCAATGGCATTTGTTTTATATGTATATTTGACTGGTATAAAGTGGGTTGATTTGACAATTTATCCACCACAACCATGATGGAATCATGTTGCTTCACAGTCATTGGAAAACCTATAATAAAATCCATGGAAATTATTGGCAAAGGATGCAACAAACCTTTTGGGTGTTGATGCTAAACTTTTACTTGTTGACACTTCATGCACTTAGAAATATACTCAACAATATCTATTTTCATCCTTGACCAAAAACATTGCTTCCTAGTTTTAGCAATTGTTTTCTGACATCCTGGATTATCATAATATCATTTTATGAAGTTCATCCATAAAAATCTTCCTCAAATCTACCACATTCGGTATATAAAATATGTTTTTATAAATAAGAAGTCCATCCTCTTCCAAATGATAACCATCATACCTCTTTTTAAAAATCCGTTGTTGTAATTTACCTTTTTTTTCACATACAATTCATCTTCAACAAGAAAATTAGCAATCCGATGTCTTAAATTTGATTTGTAAAAACTAATGCTTGTCACATGCATTTCTTGCACCTTCCTACTAAGTGCATCATCCATTATGTTTTCCTTTCCTTTTATGTGTTTAATTTCAAAATCAAACTCACATAAAAATTCCAACCATCTAGCTTGTCTCGAATTTAATGTTGGCTACTCAAATAGATATTTTAGAACACAGTGGTTTGTTCTTAACTCAAATTTTCTACCCATTAAGCAATGTCTCTGCATCTTCAAAGCATGCACCATGACTGCATGTTCCAAGTCATGGGTAGCATAAATATTTTCATGCTCCTTTGATTGCCTAGATTCATGGAACACCACATAATTGTCTTTCATAAGAAATCCTCTAAGTCCCTGTTTGCATGCATTTGTACACACCACGAAGTCTCTTCTTGGGTCTACAATTTTTCGAATTGGAGCACTGATGAGAGGATTTTTCAATAGCTGGAAACTTTCTTCACATTTATGTGTCCATTCAAATTTTATTCCCTTCTTTCACAAGGAAGTGATTTCAATGCCTTCAATCTTTTCTGGATCAACTGATACTCCTTCGTCTGAAATGATGTGACCCAAATAATGAATCTTATTTTTGTGAAAATCACATTTACTTAGTTTTACATACAACTTATGCTCTCTTAGCAATTACAAAGCCATTCTCAAATGTTCTTCATGTTCTTCCTCATTTTTAGAGTAAATAACAATGTCATCTAGAAAAACAAGAACAAAATTGTCCAAATACATGCTGAAAACATTATTCATGAGACACATGAATGTAGCTGGTGTGTTAGTCAGACCAAATGGCACCACCATAATTCATAGTGTCCATACCTTGTTCTAAAGGTTATCTTGTGAACGTCTTCTTCCTTGATTCTCACTTGATGGTATCTAGAGCTCAAGTAAATATTTGAAAATACCTTTGCTTCTCTCATTTGGTAAAAAAGATAATCAATTCGAGACAATGGGTACTTGTTTTTCACTATCACTTTGTTTAGTTACTTGTAATCAACATATAACCTGAGTGTTCCTTCTTTCTTCTTCACAAATAGTATAGGTTCTCCCCATGGAGACACACTTCTCCTTATGTACTTCTTTTCTTATAATTCTTTCAATTTCATTTTCAGCTCTAACAACTCTGGTGTATTTATTCTATAAGGTGTCTTAGACACTAGTGTTTCTCTTGGCACAAGATCAATTATGAAATCAATGTCCCTCTTTGGAGGAAGTCCTGGCACTTCTTTAGGGAATACATCCTTGAATTCTTGTTGCACATGATGGTCCTCAAATTTGGGAATTTCATTTTCTAATTTATCTAAAACATGGGATGCATACAATTGACAACCTTTCCTACAAAATTTATTCAACTGCATGGCTGAAATATTCCTAACAGAAATTTCATTTTGAATTCCTTTTACATCCCTTGGGTTTCTTTCATCATCAATGTATTCAAAATTTCATTGCAACAGTCTATTTTAACTCTATGTGCTTCCAACCAATCCATTCCAATAAGGATGTCATATGAACCAAGTGGTAGAATATTTAGATTTGCACAAATGGATAGTCCACCCATTTCTAATGGAAATTTCTCCACTAGGTCACTAACTTTTCTCTTGGTTCCTATGGCTAATTAGACCAACCATGATTTACTATGATTGGTTTTCTTAAAAGCACAAATCTCAACAACTTTAGGACTGATATAACTGTGAGTAGACCTAGGGTCAATTAAAATGGAAATAGATTTCTTAGCAATCTTACCTTCAACCTCAACCACAGTTGATTGATGATCTATTTGGCAGTCCTCTAGTGCAATATAAATCCTAGGGAGTGTCCTTGCAACTTCAATCACAGTTTGATCTTCTTGAATGTTGTGAACTTTCTTTCCATTCCTGTGTGGATAGTTTCTAAGCAAATGGTCCTCTTCACATCCCCGACATTGAAGTGGTTCTCTTGGATTGTCTCCCATTGTACTAGTTGGCTTTGTGACAACTTATGGTGGTTGCTTTGGCTGATTTCTGAAATGAGGAGGCTTGAACCCCTTCTTCCTTTGGTCAAACTTTTCATTTTTCTTGTCCTTCCATGCCCTATGGAAATCTGGCTCGTTTGTGGCTTGTTCATAGCAATACTAAGACTTTTTTATGGTCTCATATAGAGATTGAGGCTCATCAAACTCAATTCTATCTCTATAATATTGGGGAATACCACTTAGAAAACGCTAAATTTTCACTTTGTCATCCCTGATGTACTTGGAATACCCTATAAAATTGTTGGCTATCATGGGAAGACCCGGGTTTACTGTGTTTAACCAACAACACCCCTAGCTCACTGGCCCTTTCGGCGACAGACCACGAAGCGGCCTGAAGTCTCACCCGAAGTGATTCTAATGGGTTGGCCAAGGACTCAAGCGTCTTAGACCAGGTTCTGTGGCATCCTACTTGCGACTCGCAGCTCTGCTAGCTGCGAGGTCTCTTTCTCTGCGCGTCATGCGACCCTATGCTCACGTTGCGCGAACTCCTCGCCTCGCAGCTCTTCTAGCCGCGAGATCTCTCTCTTCCTGTCGCACGGTTCCCTTTCCACATTGCGCAAATTCCACCAACTCGCGATGACTCCATCCTTATCGCATCTCTGCGCACCAGGCAACACGTAACTTCTTCCCAACGCTAAGTCCTTAACCTACGGTATCGCGCACCGCAGCTCCTCTGCCGATGCGGTATTGCCTCCCTGCGATATCCTACTCCCGTGGCTCAACGCACTTAGCGTTGTTCGTGTCGACTTGCAGGACTCAACATGACAGGCTGTTTAACACTGCGACTAGTGACTGTTTCAAGCAAAGCATAAATGAACCCGCATACAACATGCCAAAGACTTCAACTTATATCTATCCTTCTATATTGCTGTGAACTGAATAACACATACATACATTAAACTGTAAACAAGGTTCATATAATAACTGATAGAAGCAAGAAGTAAACACAATGCATAACTCAATCACATAACACTCGATTTTAACATGGTTCACCTCCAGGATGGAAGTTACGTCCACAAAACTGTGTTTCTATTATAGCTCAGGGGAAGATAAACACAGTTCTCCTGCACCGCATATGCAGCTTGAGATCTCCTCTCTTGGATCTCTTCTCTATCTCTATATTGTCTCTCTTACAATATACTCTTCCCTCTCTGTCGATCCCTGCGAATCGTTACATGCATGCTCTATGAGCCAGCTACTGGTTACAGTAAGATACTACAGCTAATAACAGAACCATAGCTCAACTCTATTACAATACAAGGTAGCTGTGAGCTAACAGAATCAGTGGCTAACTAGCTAGTTGGATGGCTTAAAATGCTCAAAATGCCAACCCGCCAACGTTTTACAATACAAAATACATCCCTTTATAGGCAGCCTGAAGGTCTCGCCATTACAACACTGTGGGCCTATCCCAACAGTAACCCAAACCCTAACTAGTGACAGTCGGCGTATCTGTACTTTGAGGTAGCCGCTATCCATCACACCATAGCTCTCTGCGGTCTTCTATGATTCCCGGTGCTGATCATGGGTACTATGCACCGCTTCCCTTCACCACAGCTTCCTGCAGTCTTCCATGCTTCCCAGCGCTAACCATGGGTACCAGCGCTGCTTCCCTGGTTGTCCTTTGTCTTCAATGCCTCAGCCTTGTTGCTCCTTTTCCTTTATGAGGGTAGCTGAGCCCTCCTGTCTTCTGTCGCTGCCTTCAATGCAGTGGGTGAGCTCTCTCGTCTCGGCCACTCAAGTACCGTCATCTTCCTTGACTTCTCTATCTTAAAAGTCATGGTTTCCGGCTCTACTCTGCAGCTGGAAACCTGCTATGGCGTCGTAGCTCTATCTTGTCTATCCGCCAAAACTGTCTGTCTGCTAAACTGGCAGCTTCTTCTGTAGCTGCGGGACCCTGCTCCAACAGTCCCCTAACACTTACTTGTGGCTCGTCCCCGAGCCACTACTAGTGGGCTTCTCCTGCTGTAGCTTCTCCTTGGCTTCCTGCGAAGTCCGTTGCAACTTGTCGCGAAGTCCTGCGACTTCCTTCTGCATCACTTCGACATACTCTCATGCCGAGTCAAGCAAAGCTTGACTAATACTGGCGTCTTCTGTTAACTTAGTTCGTAGGTCTCTCTTACCTTTCCTTATTGTTATGCTCGCAGTCTTGCCACTGCAAGACCTGCTGTCGCTGTGCCCACCATAAGGATTCAAATCCCTGGTATCACGAGAACTCCTTTCTATCTAGGTTAGAGCTCGTGCTATAAGGAAGATATAAATATGTATCTTCCAGGCTTCTCAAAACATGCCGCTCGACCTGGAGCCCCCTATATGAAAGAGATACGAACCATGAATTCTGTTCCGAGAACAAGCCTTTGTCTGCATGCTGGAATTCTACCATTTGTTGGGTTTGTTGTCCTCTTCCACTTTCCTTCTTAGCAAGTTGCTCCAAGTACTCATGCACCCTCTGATCGCCAGAGTTTTGCTTCTTTGCCTCA
Source organism: Pseudotsuga menziesii (assembly GCA_001517045.1). Classification (NCBI taxonomy): domain Eukaryota; kingdom Viridiplantae; phylum Streptophyta; class Pinopsida; order Pinales; family Pinaceae; genus Pseudotsuga; species Pseudotsuga menziesii. The sequence continues at coordinate 54,414 of LPNX010641054.1, read as the reverse complement.
GCAATCTCTTGTTCTTCTCTTAGCTAATCAGATAGGTCGGCTTCCTTCTCCCGTTGCTGTCTTTTCCTCATTTTTACTTTCTTCCTCGCGGGAGATTTCTTCTCGTCATTCTTCTGCTCTGCTTTCTTATCTTTAGTGATCGGCTCATCTTTCTTCTTCTCGTTAGCAGAGATTTTGATGACATCTTCTACATCCTGCGCTTTATTCCTCAGCCTTGGAAATTGTCTTACTTGTGATATTCCTAATTTCACAACCCTGGGCGGCGTCGTCATAGCGGACATACGGCCACCAAGGTCGAAATGTCTCAGCATGTCTTCTAAAGGTTCCTCCTCAGACAGAACCCACTTAGTGGAATGTCTTGGGCATGTAATGGCTTCGAACTCTGGGAATCATAGCACTCTGTAACTAGGTGAACTCTGCACAGGAAACTCTGAACAGCTTACTCTATAGCTCTCGGGTTTTTGCAAGTGTAACCCTCTTGAATGAACAATTTCTGCTTTTATGCTGAATGCAACAATCTCGGACGCAACGGTCATCTTGACTGGACCCGTTGGTCATCATAATTGCATGGACGAGACCACACCCGTCATCCGATCCTCAATAAATGGTGAAATCCGATCACGTTTCCCCCAAAACGTGTGTGTACAGACTCCGATCTCGTCGAAGATTTGCCAAATCTGGAAACATAATTATGTTGCATCCAAATCTACGGTAAGGGATACCGGTCATTTCTTCATTAACGGCCTGTCAGAGGGCGACGTGACGGGCCCTCTGTCGGTTGCAAAACTGGATACGTGGCACGGGGAAACATTGCACTGCTGCACTGCAACACCGCATCACCTGCGCAAACAAACAAGCGTTTTTTTTCTTTTTTCAAGCCACTCATGACTTGCGCAAAATGAACCGGCCTTATGCAATTCCTCCTACTTATGATACCTGCCGGTGTAGACTAGTTCCCGGTGCGATGCCTCCTTTCAACTGCACTGGACATCTGCACCACCATAAACTGGCTAAGCTAGGGCTGAGAGGTGGGGTGGCTATCACTATAGAGCTTAAGCCTACTGCCATTAATCAATGTGGGAAGAAGCTCCCCATTCAGTTGGCTAAACTGAACGGCACCTCCCTCTGTAACTTGCTGTATCTGATATGGCCCCAACCAATGCGTTTTGAACTTCCCTGGAAACTTAATGAATTTACTGTCATAGAGGAGTACTAGGTCTCCGATCTGGAAAGTCTTACTCTTAATGTGTCTGTCATGCCAGGCTTTTTCTTGTGCCCTCTGCACTTTCTGATGGAATCCGACAATGAATCGGTCTTCCTCTAAGGCAAGCAGTTGCGCTAGCCTTTCCTCCACTGTGTGTGTATCAGTCATCCTGGTGATCTGAGTGATTCGTAAGCTAGGAAGAGTATACTCCATAGGCATAACAGCCTCCTGCCCATACACCAAGCTGAAAGGTGTGTGTCCTGTAAGTTTCTTCCATGTGGTCCTATATGCCCATAATACAGCGTGAACTCTGAGGTCCCAATCATTCCTTTGGCTGTTGCAGATCTTAGTAAGAGCGTTTTCTAAAATCTTGTTAAAGGCCTCCACCGTACTGTTAGCCTGTGGGTGGTAGGGAGTGCTCTTATGGTGTTGAATCTGGAATTCTTCTGTCAAGGCCTCAATGGTGCAGTTCAAGAAATGTGTGCCTTGATCGCTCATCAAAATTACTCGGCATCCAAATCTACTTATGATGTTCTCAAAAAGGAACTGTGCGGCTGTAGCAGCATCACAATTTCTTACTGCTTTGGCCTCTGCCCATCTGGTGAGGTACTCTATTCCGGTGATAATATATCTCGCGCCAGTGCGCTTTCCTAGTGGGTTGATAGGACCCACAAAGTCTATAGCCCACTTGTCAAATGCGCGCAGCGTAACCTGCGGTCACAGCAGCATTTCATCGCATCGCGAGGGTTTTCCTACCCTCTGGCAGATATCATAGCATCTGAAAAAGTCCTTGGTATCCTTATGCAATGTAGGCCACCATAATCCTGCGGCTAGGATTTTCTGCGCAGTCGGCTTTCCTGCGAAATGACCTCCTGTGGTTCCTGAATGTGCCTCTCTAATAATAGCGTCTTTTTCATGCGGCATCACACATCTGCGCAAAACTTCATCGGGTCCTAACTTGTATAGGTGTCCTGTGATTAGGGTGAAGTCTGCTGCTTTAACAACCAACTGCTTCTTTTACTGCTTAGTAAACTCATCAGGCGCTAATCCTGTAGTGAGAAAGTGAATAATATCAGCATAGTAGTCGTCTACGATTTGGATAGAAAACAACTGCGCATCTGGCAAATTGTCCTCTAGGTTACTTGGCTCTTCTCCTGAGTCTATCCGCGACAGATGATCAGGTCCAGCATTCAATATTCCTGGTTTAACAATGATTTCAAAATCATACTCCTGAAAGAGTAGTAGCCATCTACAGATTCTCCCCCCTAACACTGGCTTATTGACCAGATACTTCAATGCGGAATGGTCAGTAAACATCTTGAACGAGGCACCCAATAGGTAGTGCCTGAGCTTCTGCAGCGCATACACCATAGCTAGTCCTTCTCTTTCCGTCGTGGTGTAGTTATTTTCTGCCGTCGACAGCTTTCTACTGGAATACGCGATAGGATGATCAATATCCCCTTCTCCTGGTTGTGTTAAAACAACCCCTAGTGCAATGCCAGATGCATCCACATGTACATGAAATGGCTTAGTCCAATCTGGAAATACTAGGATGGGCGCTGTAACCATATTCTCTTTATTTGTGTCTAGGCTCTGCTGACATTCCTCATTCCATAGGAATTTTACATCTTTATTTAACAATTTCTCCATTGGTGCTGTAATCTTTATGTAGCCCTTGATGAACTTTTTGTAATACCTGGTATGACCAAGTACTGTTCTCAGTTGCTTGACTGAGTTGGGTGCTGGAAGATTTACAATGATGGCAATCTTTGCGGGATCTACCATCAAGCCTTGTCTGCAAACAATGTGACCCAACAAAATACCAAATGGTGCACAAAATATACATTTCTTCAAGTTTAGAGAAATCTGGTACTGCCTACATTTCTCTAACATCAGTCTTAAATCTCCTATATGATTGTCAATTAGGCCGAATACAGTCCAATCATCAAAATATACTTCTAGGAATTTATGGATGTATTCTTTAAATACAGCAACTACTACTCTAGAAAATATAGCTGGTGCATTCTTAAGACCAAAGGGCATTACTGTATACTGGAAGGAGCCCCATTCTATTGCAAAGGTGGTCTTGGATCGATCTTCTGGATGTATTCTGATCTAATGGTAGCCTGAGAAGCCATCGGTGAAGGAGTAGACCTCCTGTCCTCCCACGTTGTCTAATACCTCATCAGTGAACGGTGTCGGAAATGGATCATAAAGTGATGCATCGTTGAGCTTGCACAGATCGACACAGATCCTGATGTCTCCTTTGGTTTTCTTCTCTTGCACGACCATGGGGCTAACCCATTCACTTTCTTCTACCGGCTCAATGATGCCTGCTGCTAGCATCTTATCGATCTCATCCTTGAATTTTTCTTTATACCGCGGATTTAATCTATATGGGCGCTGCTTGACTGGTCTAGCATCCTCCTTCAATGGTATCCTCATGACTCCCAGGTCTCCAACTATTCCCTTCATCTCTATGAAATTGGTGGGAAATAGGTCCTAATAGTCATGTAACAAGTCTGCAATCTGTCCGATTGTTTCATCGTTCCAATAGTCTCCAATAGAGGCAAACTTAGGTTCTGTGTCTATGCCAATATTGATTTTTTTAATCTTGATGGGCTCTATAATTGCTGGAATTTCTAACTGTGGTCCCTCAACATCGCGAGTCCCTTCTGACTCCGGAATGTTGGTGTTGTGAGGATCTTCATCCTCCTCCTCTGGTTCAGATGCAAAATTATAACACTCTAACGCCTCTTTTAGCTGGATAGCCCACTCAGGTTGAGCTGGTACTGATATGGTACAATCTTCAAATATCTCACTCTTTATTACTTGCAGGGCCTGATCAGCCTTTGGATACTCAGATTCAAAAGTGAAGGTGAGTAGGAAGCTACCTATCATAAGTGGCCATGTAGTTGTTCCTTTGCGCAGTTCAGTCTCTGTATACCAGTTCCTTGGAACTGTATCCAAAGTATGAATGAATCGATGAACCCATTCATTCTCGGGAATGTCCGACCAGCTCTGTTCACATGTCTGAATATGTGCTCTGGGGTCACTCTCTCCTGTGTATTTCTACTGGACATACTCCCTGCCGACAAAAAATCTGATCGCCATCAATCTTTTAATATCATCCCATGATGTGATGTTCTCTTTATGTGCATACCACCATCTTGTAGGTGTGGCTCGTACTGCAAGGTCCATAGCTGCGATCCTCTACTCGTGAGGAATCTGTTGTTCAAACTGCTCAAGGAAGTCTTGGATATCTGTTAGACCATGAAATGATGGAATCTCATTGATCTTTGTGCCAATCCATCGCAATGACTTATTCAAGCACGCGCATCTGCACGCTGAGACTTCGTGAAGTCTGTTCTGCCAGTTCTCTAGACCAACATCTGAATCCGATGCGCATGAGCTGTCGCATCGCCAACTAATGTTCCCTTCTTCAGTCGGATTGACGTAGTTGCTCTGGTTTGTGGTCATCTGATAGAGACTTTCCATGTTACGTGCCTTCTCCTCTGCTCGGATAGGTTCGATATATCTAGGACCCTGAAAAGGATCCAACGGTGCGATGACCCAGATCTGCTCGTCCTCAAAGGTCATTTGTCTTCTCTTTAGGTCGATAACAACCATGTTACCGATCGCCCAATCAATGCCTAGTAGTGCTGGATACGGTCTACTATCGCCAATGATTTCTATAACTTCAAAGTCCGCGAAGCTGCGAACTCCATCAATGTCAACTGGTACCTGCGGTAATCGACCCAGAGGTGACACTCGCTGCTGATTAGCTAATCTCATATGGATAGGCGATCTGATTAACTTAGGGCTACCCATATGTTCCCATGTCTGCTTAGTCAGAACATTCACGTCCGATCCTAGATCTAGGATCACTTCATCCATTTCAAACTCTCCAACCTGCGCTGTGAGTCGCATCTCTCTTCCTGTTCTTGTATGTCCTGTAATATTATGAATAGCACGCGGTGTACTGCTCACGGAAGAAGATGGCTGACACTGATCTATGATGCGCTGAAGTTCTGTGATAGCTTGCTCATTTCTTACAAGTTTTAGACAACTCCGCAGGAAGGAATGTACACTTCCTGTCATCTCATCCTCATCGCATCTTCCTGATGTGGTAGCCTGCGATGTCTGTACAAGGCTATCGCCATAAGGTGCTTGCTGTGGTACGCCCCTAGACGGTGATACCTACGATTCTGATTGCGTAGGTTCATCAAAGAAAGCCTTAGCTTCCTGAAATGTCTGTTTGTTCTTCTGCAGGTCGAGTGGTGTTGCTTTACTAGGAGCTCTGCGCACCCACTCCTGCCCTGTGTTCTTTTTCGTCTCCTGCGATGTCCCAATGGTAGAAACACCGCTGCGAGTCACAATATTGACTCTTGGTTCTGGCTCTTTCTGCTCAGCAGCAATAAGCTGGATGTTCTGGTGTACTGCTGGCTTAGGTTCTCTGATCTTAGCTATCAAGGTAGGGCACTCCTCTATAGTATGATCATACGATTTGCAGTAGTTACAAGTGGTAGTGGGGCTCTGACAGTCCCTAGCATAGTGTCCTACAACTCCGCAGTTGTAACAAGTAACTGGTCCACGACCATGGTCAAAACCTTCTCCTCTTGTAAAGCCTCCTCCACGGCCTCATCCTCTGAACCCTCCTCCGCGGCCACCGTAAGCCGGATCGGGCTGTGGTCCTGCTACTGGACCCTGTGTCTTTGAATGGACTCTGTACAAGTCTTGCTTTGCTCCAACCATGAGATCATAGGCTCTGCAATCATGTTCATCATGGCCAACAGACTTGCAGAAGACGCAGTATAAGTTCTTGGGTGTCTGAGTGTACTTCTGAAGTAGAGGGCACTGGTGAGGTAGACGTCCTCGTGTTTTGCATATTTCACACCACGGTCCATGGGTCTGTGGTAAGGGGTTAGGAGCCCCTATTGCTATATATTCTACAAAGACTGGACAATTATCTTTACTATGGCCTTGTGCTTTACATTCTACGCACCATATGTGTTGCGCAACCTCTTTCCCTTTCTTAAGTTCATGCAGCTGTAATGTGAGATTAGCCAACTGGTTTTGTAAGGTTGCCATGCTTGTACTGCTCTCAGCTAGAGGTGAAGCCTCTAGTTTCATCGCCATCTCCAACACGTCATCCTACGTCTGGAGTTTCTTCTACATTAACAGCAGTCTAATGTGAGGGAGCAGCGCTGCAATAAACCATTCCTTATGCTGCTCCGGCGTAAACTCAAAACTGACTTGGTCGATAAGGGCTTTGAATTTCTGATCAAAGTCCCACACCGACTTTGTAGGTAGCTGCTTGATGTCTTTGAGTTCTGTAATACATTGTGACTCAGACTTAGGTTTCTTAAACTCTTTAATCATGGCGGTCTTGACCTGGGCAAGTGTCTTGGTTACTGTGGTATACTTGATATACCATGTTAAGGCTCGATCTCTTAGTGTGGTGACCAACTGTACAAGTTTAAGGTTATCGTCATTGATTGTTTTAATGGTCCACATGGCTTCACATAGAAACCAATGCTGCTCTGGGTCTTCTGCCCCTGTTCCCTTAAATATAGGTAGTTTCATATCATCCCCCATTCTATTTCTACATGGTGGATGTTGATTTACTGTGTTACTACCACTCGGCGGTGTAGGTGGAGGTGATGTAGTGGTGGTAGGTGTTGTCTGTGAGCTACTGGATGGAGTTCCTATGGGATTGTTCTGAGTCCCGGTCTGTTTCTGTGGGGTGTAAGGGTGGTAAGGGATACCCCCCTCTGTTCCTTCTGTGGTACTATGAATCTGCTGTCTAGTACTATCTGAACTGTCTTCAAATATTGGAGATCTGAAATCTACTTTATACTTCTTTCCACTTCGTGTTCTTCCAATGTCATCAAAATCACTTTCAAACTCTTGTGACATTACTATTTCTACTTATTCATCTGAAACTAGATCCATTGTTCCTTTTTCATGTAATAGCATCTTAATGGACAAGTTTAAAGATCTTAGGTACTTAACACGATATCCTTTGAAGAAGTAGCGCTCAGCCTCGCTGAAGCTTTTCGTCTGGTCAACTGCAAACTCTGTGACGAAGCCTCCTAGCACACTCGTAAGACATAAGTCTACTACTCTCGTGAGGGGATTATCAAGGTTCTCCACGGTCTGAATCAGCTCCGGTGTCCAGACAATGTCTCTTTTCTTTTTGAATATGCCTGTATCGGTCAACTTTGATAACCAGTTGTAAAGCTCGTTTCCAAAGGTCGTAAAAAATATCGCATGGATGTCTGTAAGGACACGTTTCTGTAACTAGGCCTATGTGTTTAGTTTAGGACTCCTGTTCTCTCGTTCAGCAAACTCTTTCAGGTTAGACCAAACCCACTCATTGAGTTCGTCTCTAGTAGGGCGCCACCAGAACATCAGTGCTTAGTTTGTTCAAAACTGGCAACAGAACCATTTGTTGGCTATCATGGGCAGACTCGGGTTTACTGTGTTTAACCAACAACACCCCTAGCTCACTGGCCCTTTCGGCGACAGACCACGAAGCGGCCTGAAGTCTCACCTGAAGTGATTCTAATGGGTTGGCCAAGGACTCAAGCGTCTTGGACCAGGTTCTGTGGAATCCTACTTGCGACTCACAGCTCTGCTAGCCGCGAGGTCTCTTTCTCTGTGCGTCGTGCGACCCTCTGCTCGCGTCGCGTGAACTCCTCACCTCACAGCTCTTCTAGCCATGAGATCTCTCTCTTCCCGTCGCACGGTTCCCTTTCCATGTTGCGCAACTTCCACCGACTCACGATGACTCCAGCCTTATCGCATCTCCGTGCACCAGGAAACACGTAACTTCTTCCCAATGCTAAGTCCTTAACCTACGGTATCGCGCACCGCAGCTCCTCTGCCGATGCGGTATCACCTCCCTGCGATATCCTACTCCCGTGGGTCAGCGCATTTAGCGTTGTTCGTGTCGACTTGCAGGACTCAACATGACAGGCTGTTTAACACTGTGACTAGTGACTGTTTCAAGCAAAGCATAAATGAACCCGCATACAACATGCCAAATACTTCAACTTATATCTATCCTTCTATATTGCTATGAACTGAATAACGCATACATACATTAAACTGTAAACAAGGTTCATATAATAACTGATAGAAGCAAGAAGTAAACACAATGCATAACTCAATCACATAACACTCGATTTTAACGTGGTTCACCTCCAGGATGGAAGTTACGTCCACAGAACTATGTTTCTATTATAGCTCAGGGGAAGATAAACACAGTTCTGCTGCACCGCATATGCATCTTGAGATCTCCTCTCTTGGATCTCTTCTCTATCTCTATATTGTCTCTCTTACAATATACTCTTCCCTCTCTGTCGATCCCTGCAGATCATTACATGCATGCTCTATGAGCCAGCTACTGGTTACAGTAAGATACTACAGCTAATAACAGAACCAGAGCTCAACTCTATTACAATACAAGGTAGTTGTGAGCTAACAGACTCAATGGCTAACTAGCTAGCTGGATGGCTTAAAATGCTCAAAATGCCAACCCGACAACCTTTTACAATACAAAATACATCCCTTTATAGGCGGCCCGAAGGTCTCGCCATTACAACACTATGGGCCTGTCCCAACAGTAACCCAAACCCTAACTAGTGACAGTCGGCGTATCTGTACTTTGAGGTAGCCGCTATCCGTCACACCACAGCTCTCTGCGGTCTTCCATGCTTCCTGGCGCTGATCATGGGTACTATGCACCGCTTCCCTTCACCACAGCTTCCTGCAGTCTTCCATGCTTCCCAGCGCTGACCATGGGTACCGGCGCTGCTTCCCTGGATGTCCTTTGTCTTCAATGCCTCAGCCTCACTGCTCCTTTTCCTTTATGAGGGTAGCTAAGCCCTCCTGTCTTCCGCCGCTGCCTTCAATGCAGTGGGTGAGCTCTCTCGTCTCGGCCGCTCAAGTACCATCATCTTCCTTGACTTCTCTATCTTAAAAGTCATGGTTTCCGGCTCTGCTCTGCAGCTGGAAACCTGCTACGACGTCGTAGCTCTATCTTGTCTATCCGCCAAAACTGTCTGTCCGCTAAACTGGAAACTTCTTCTGTAACTGCGGGACCCTGCTCCAACAAAATCCAAGAATTTGTTTGCATATTCCTCCATAGTCATTTGGCCCAATTTCAATTTATGGAATTCTTTGATTTTTCCATCATAGTACCTATGAGAGATGTACTTTTGCTAGAAGTATTTCCTGAATTTATTCCACACAATATTCCTTTCAATGATCTTCTTCACTTGCCTAAGGTGATCCCACCATATAGATTCCCTTCCATTCATATTGAATATGGCCACTCTCACTTTCATATTCCCGGAATAGTATTAGACTTGGAAATATTTCCTCATCCCAAGAAGCCAAGCCTCATCTTCTTGGCCAGATTTTATCTCAGGTTAGGAGGTTTAGCCTTCCTAAATTCTCCATGTAAATTGTTCTTTGAATACCTCCTCCTCTTCTTTCTATGAGATGAAGAGCTTGGCCCCTTAGTGGAATTATTGGAGTTAGATGACTCACTGCGAGAGAATTCTGGAGTATATGACCTGCCTCTAGAAACTCTTGTTGAACTATGGGAACTCTTGTGAGAGTGCCTCCTTGAGCTAATCCCACGCTTTTCTTGATTTTTTCAGTGGTTGCTAGAGTTAATATTTCTCTGAATATACGTTATAATTTTTAACATTGTTTCTTTTAGCTAATTTTTTTCCTCTTGAGCTTTAATCATCCTTTCATTGTCTACTCTATAACTCCGTAGTTCTACCCTTAGGCTCCTCATGGTTTTTGCAATGTTTGGGGGAGTCACTTGATTTCTTCTATCATTGGATTATGTCTCTGCATTCTCAACCTGTATATTCTCTCCCATTGCATGTGTCTCAACTTCATAAGGGTCTTGTGCATCATCCATGATGATGACCTTCTTGGCCCAACCAAGACCAAAGGTTCCCAAGTTGAACTGATTGAATGATGAACTTTTAATTGTCTATGATATATTGTTGACTATGAAAAAGTTTTCATGTAAACACAATTGTTAGATTTATTACATCATCATAAAATAAAAATCAATCTTTATATATTCTGGAAAATATCCATTTTGGCAATTTTTTTGTCAAATTATGGATATCGACATTTTTCTTGTTGGTTCGACACTTAACCCCAGAGGCCAACTGCATACACTTGTAGCAGATAATATTTGGGGAACCAAAACAAATTATTTATTGGCCTAGATAATATGTGTGACCATCGTTATTAAACATTTTTCAATTCTCTGATACACTTCTCCAGTTGTCTTTTATAAATTTATGAAATTTAGTATTTTTTTAATCTTTTTTCTACTTCTCTAGGCTTGGAAAATTTTGTAATTCTGCAACATCTACCATCATTCCAAATATGCTTAGTTTTATGTTGCTCCCATGGTCGTAGTTGAATCCTGAATCTAAATTTGTTGATTTAAAAAAGGAAAATGGGGGTCAAGGGGGCTTTCCTTCTTGCGGTCTCCACCCTTGTAGGGCGTGTCGAGGGCAGTGCCCTTGCTTTTTTTTAATCCATTAATTTTGTAATATGGTGCATGAGTTTACTACCATTTTCTGTTGATTTGGTTGGGTGATAATGTGGGGCTTGACATGTACGTGTTGAGGTGTTGGATAGGTCAAACCTATCACCTTATGGCGACCATGCCACCCTCTGTTGGATATCGAGGCACCATACTACTTGAACTCATGTGGGAATGTGTTAATGGTTTCCTCGTTTACCACAAGCGGTAACGTATGCTCATGAAGGTGGTTTTAAAAAATTGCTCGAGGATGCATAATTAATAGAAAGTTGACACACATCGTGGATGGTTTTTCCTTTGCACATGCTCACCCCATTTTATCCACTGGTTTCTTTACTTATGCACAATAATTTGTGGTCATTGATCTTACCTTTTATCCAACGGTCAGATCTATGTCCACCCATTATTATCCTCTGTGCATATTTCTCATGTGCTATTTACCACAACAATTGATCTTCCATACGATCTAATGGTTGGAACTATGCCTACATCCACACTTCATCATGGCAATCACATGGATGTGGGTTTGATGTGGTTGATCCACATCACGACTATGGCTCCTCCATGTCAACACTTCTTCCCACATGGATTCTCCATGTCACCCGTCCACCTAGCACATGTGGGGACCATTAATTAGCTCTGTCCCTTCTCTGTAATTTAGCAAAGCCTAACTGCCATAAAAATTTTCCACTACAACGCTGCAGATTTCATGAATTTTCCTCAATCAACCAACCTCTTCCACTAGTAAACCACAGATCTAGCCCACGGATTGGATAGAATTCCATCTAATGATTGAACCACAAGCTTTACATGGGCTCACTTCACCTACAACTTAGATGTTTTTTGTGTAAATGTACATCTCTGGACCATGCAGCTCGGGTATTTCAACATGAATATATGATACCACTCTATTGTGTCCCCATCCCTCGATCTGACCAACATGCGGGGACATGAACTTATTTGTGCTCTCCAAATATAGCCCAATAATCATAATTGTGAATTTCATAATAATAAAACATGTGTGCATGTGCAAAATAAAAATACACAGTGGAAATAAAAAATATACACACACATCTGGCATGCATATGTAAGCTTAATCGTTACGACCATATAATTAAATATCATTACTCACCATAAACAAAAGAATACTTATCTTTAACAAAAGAGATCTAAGCAACTGGTTGTGTAAGAGTGATTTTCCACCCAACTGTAGGCACTATGTCTAGCATATAATCTTTATGCTCTTAGAGGCCACCCCCAAGCTAGGCTATGAGACCACCAGGGAAAAGGAAGCACCTATAAGACTCTCTCACTCAGCCCACAACCCATTTTTCTCTCTATTCTTAGACAACAACTCATACAGAGTCTACAGAGATCTCACTCAATCATCACAACCATGGAACTCCTTCCAACTTCCCCACACAACATAAGAAAGGCATTTCCCTTCACTGTCCCACATTTCCCTTAAGAAATCCAATCTTTAAAGTGCTTACCAATGTGTACAGTAAGAGTCCACTCTGTTGTATGTTATTGGAGAACCTCATGTAGCATAAATTATGGATTCTCAAGCATCCCAAAGTAGCAGAAGTCAATGGGTAAGGGTTCCTAGCTTTCCCAACCTCTATGCTCACCTATAGCCATATACCTTTTGTACCCAAAATTTGGCCTTATCTCCAAATTCAATATTTTGGGTTCCACATAGTCTAGTAGTCGTCATGAATAACAGCAGGAAAACTCTATGTAGTGTCTTAAACATGCATGGGAGAATGATCAAAAGGGTGTTGACTCTAAGGCATATGACATGATGGTGAAAAGACAACTGACATAGCTTCTGACAATAGAAGAAGAGAACTATTGATAACTGACATAACTATCACAATCCCCATGCTTCAATAACTACATGAAGTGACATTTCCCACCAACCTCACACATGCATTCAAAGATTGGGTTAAATAGTAAAAAAGGAATCAATTGGCTGATTTAAAGCACATAGAAAATTTGGATGAGTTCTAAGGTCGACACTTGGTAGTATATGATTTAGTTTCCCCATAGGCATCCTTTACTCTTCCCCTCTGGTGGAATCATAGCCCCTCTAGTGCTATTTACACAACCATCTTGCCCCATTTTATTAATTTTCAACATAATATTCACATACATTTCGAATTGGCATGATAAGCCAGGCATATAGTCCAAAAATAAAAATATATACATCATACATGCCTAGCTATTCACTAATGGGGCCTTGGCCTTGGGCACTGCACTAGGAATCCATACTAGCATAGTTACATCATTTACATAATTTTGATGAAATGCAATCTAATTCAAAATTGGGGTATTACACCATTGGAAGGAAATGGCATTGGCACTTCCACTCATTGGTCATCACTAGTGGCATGGAAAGTGGGCTTTAGGGATCAAGTCTAAGTGGGAGTGGATGAAATCATGGGTTGTGGTGTTGTCATTTTTCTTCCTTATAAGATGGTACATGAGTTGAAATTACAAGGGAAATGCACTCTAAATAAAATTTTCAATCCTACTCTCCCTAATATATGGCAACAAGGATGGCTTGGGGTGCATAAGTTAGGGTTGATAGAAGGGTTGAAAAGATTTATAAGCAACGTTTGTGAGAGAACTACAAAAGACACACATCCACATATGTGATAATGATGATGAACTTGTGTGGTATTTTAATTAGTTGGGGTTAGATTTATAACTAAACCAAGCTACTTGGCGCTTTCAAATTTAGTTGAGGCAAATTGTCGGTGGTAGAAGAAACTATGGGAGGTGGCGACATTGCCTAAGAGTATGTTTTTTCTTGGATTGTTTTTTAAATCAAAAGGTAATAAACTGGGATCATCTACAAACAAGAGGAAAAATTGGTTTGAGGATGTATCCATTATGTAGGAGACAGGAAGAAACTATCAAGCACCTTTTTTCTTATTTTGCTCGTTCTCTTGATAAGCGTGGAGGGAGATGGAGCGTCACTTGAAAGTGGGGAATTTGTGGAATAAGAACTCAACAATGGACTATTTTTATGATTTTTTTACTATGTCATAATTAAAAGGTTTGCATATCATTCCTTTTTTATCATTTGGGGAATTTGGTAGTCTCGTAACTCATATTTATTTTAGGGAATACTGGCAATTCCTACTTTCAAGGTTATGAATCAAGAACTAGCGCTATTGGCCCATTATTCCTTAGTGCAAACAACTAGAGTAAGGTGTATGGTTAGGGATGTGAGTGTGAGCATTGATATTCTCTTGTGTTATTTCGATGGTGTAAGTTAGGATCTAGGGCAGTGTTGTGGTATAGGTTTTGCACTACATATTTCAAAAGAACACCACTATAAGGGAAGGCTTGTCTGGGTACCAATTTTAAACATCTAGGAGAATTCATTGCGTTGTGTTGGCCCTAGAAAGTTTTGGTACATTTTTGGAAAAACAATTTTAGTGCAAATAGGGTTAAAGCAAAGTGGTCATTTGAAGCAGGGTCAACTTCGATGAAGCGGCTGAGAAGTAAGGAAGATGGGTGTTTTGGAGATGTCCAACATCATTGGAGTTAGTTAGGAAACGAATACAGTTTTGTCCACTTACATTATTAATTCTAGGCAGCGGGAACAAGGGTTGGGAAATTATAAAGATTATATATATGTAATGGGTTGGGGATTTTGGGGGTGGCTTATCCATTTAGTAAGATAGAGGGAGAAAGTATGAAGAATTTATGTTCTATGTCAAAGTTTTGTGCTATCAAGGGAATATGTTGTGAAGATGTTGTATGAGAGAGTCGCATGGAAGTTGTAATGATATGCAGGCTATGTGTGTAGATCCATTGTAATAGAGGAAGAAGAGGAGTCTGCAAGTTGTGTGTGTAGACATGAATCATTTATTTAACGTGACTCATTAATAAGAAAAATGCTTTCGTGTTTTTCTCCCATCTTGGGTTTCCACGTAAAAATCATTGTGTCTAATGTGTGTGTGAATGGTGTTATGATGTGTTGTATTGTTTTGTTTACTTCTACATAGTTGATGAACGAATGATTTTTTATGAAGAAGTTTATGAATGATATGAACTTGCATAGTTAATGAATACATGTCGTATTTTGTTAAATAATCTGTATGGAACCTTTCTAGCAAAGCTTATGACTTGTCGAAGTTTTGAAAGCGAAGTGGTCCTCCAAAGCAGGGTCAAATCCGATAAAGCGACTAGGAAATAAGGAAGATGGTATTTTTGGTGATGTCCAATGTGGATATAGTTAGGAAATGTTTACATTTTTGTACACTTACACTATTAATTCTAAGTAGTGGGCATGTGGCTTGGGATATTGAAAATCCTATATTTATGTAATGGGTTGGGGCATGTTGGAGGAGCTAGTTGGTGAGTCGACTAGTCGAGTTAAATGACTAATCGGAGATTAGGTAGACCTCCAAAGGTTGTGTCGGTTGACTGAACCGACAAGTAGTTACTCATAACCATTTTATAATCATATATAATAGGTTGTTGAGCCAGTTAAGAACTTGGTTCAGTTTTGTATATGTATGGACCCTCATGTGATTCTATAATATAATATGTTATTCTAATATCTATTCTTGTCTCTTGTCTCTGTATGTTTATATGATTCTATATGTGTATTATTGGTAACCTTATGTGATATGTGAGATTACAACATTGGTTCTGTTGCTGGTAGTACATATACGAATGATATGACCATACGTAAATGATATTAGAGAAAGAAATTAAGAATTCGTGGGAGCGTAAGATTGCAAATTATTTACAAAACTATGCGAGAAGAAACAAATTGACCATTGCTCATGCGAAGGAGAAATTATTCATCGAAACCCATGAGAAATTTGTAGAATCGGTGCCTCAGTTGTTGAAAAAACTATTAGATGAAGCCAGAAGCAACTAAAGACCAATAATTACTTAAGAAACTGATCCGAGGAGGAAGAACAAACATGTTGGAGTGGTTTGAGAAAATTGCAGACGAATTCTGTCAAGAACAAGCATTAGAGGAAAGAGTTTCAGTTGAAAGTATTGAAAAAATATTCTATACCAACTTTACTGAGCAATTTCTTTGTTCGTTACCGACCTTGTCGTTCAAATTTCTAATCAATAGAGGAGTAGGTCACATAGTCGAACCTCTTCCATCACTCATCGAACCGCCTGCAAACACCAACTAGGCAGAAAACAAAAGGCGTGGGAAAAATTTATTGCAGAAAGGGAGTGGGAGTACTTCCTAAATAAATAGACAAAACTATCCAAGCTTACTAAAGCGTAGGGTAGGCTATGGGGGGGTAGCTGGCCATGTGTCGGGGAAGAGTAAAAGGATATAGTCGACCTAAGAAGGAAATTGAGTGGACAATAACTCATAAAGGTACATCAGACCTATAAAATATAGAAATGGAGAAGAGGCAGAAAAGAAGGGAAGAGATACGAGAGCAAGCTATAACGCTCCAAAGAAGAATGGTTTCTAGGGTGACAGAGCATGAGGAAAATATGCCGCATTTGGGTCATGACCAACAGGAAGAAGGCGTAGATGAAGAGGTGTCACTGATGGAAGAATATTTGTGGATAGAGCAGCGAGAAGGTATCCAACTAGAAATACCCCAGGAGGTAAGACCTCTATTTCTGATAAATTCGAGTACCCGAATGCAGGCCGTTGTCGAGGAGGACCTGAGACTAAGAGCTGGTGAGTTCAGTATATGGATCCGACTAGACGATGAAGTAAATGATGAAAATCATCTTGTGATTCGTCGACCAAAGGAAGGAAATTGGGTTACACTTCTGGCGTACCCATCAAACCAAAGCATCCATTTACTCTACCCCAGACATGAAGGAGTGCCCCCCTGCCAAACAAAGCTTTACAAAAAACTGACTAGTCGAACTCACGATCACAACAGTGAAGTTGGAAATCGACAGAAGAAGTCGAAACTTACCAACAAGTTGTCGAAACAGAATTGACAAACAAAACATACGACGAAAATGAAAGCTCTATCGAGACTAATTGTGGACAAAGAAATACACAAAATATCCCAGTACGCCCCCCACCACCTCCGCCACCACCACCTCATGAAGGAGAAATTGACACCAATATGGGGCATGGTTCAACACACATTCCTCTCTATGAGGGCGACGAAGACCCCAGACGACATTGGTTCATCTGCGAGTCAACATGGGAGGCTAATCAAGCTACAAAGGAAGATAGACAAATGGTTCAGTTTGCTGGTGCACTATGAAAAAGAGCATTAACTTGGTATATGACCTATACCGAAAGAACACCTAATGCATCCAAAGCAGAAATCAAGTAACAATTTCTATCCTTCTTCAAAACACTAGATGCAAAGCATCTGGCAGCGAAAAAACTCAAGTCTACAATTCACAAACCAACAGAAACCGTTCGAAACTATGATAAAAGATGGAAAGACCTCTTGATTCAAATAGACTATGTCATTGATGAACAACTACTAATTCAATGGTTTCTTGCAGGACTGTCCCAAAATATCCAACGACACATAAGCCTCGATACATTTAAAACGTATGAAGAAGCACTAACAATATCTCTGCAGGTCGAAATGGATGAGGACTACCCAGCATATCCTATTGTTGATGCACAAATTAAAGAACAGTTAGAAATCATGCAGAAATCCTTACGAGAATTGAACCTCAAGGGTCAGGAAATATGGTGCACAAAATGTTCTACATCAGGCCACACCAAAGATAATTGTCGACAGGATGTAAGTCGACAAGATGTCCATTTTGTTCAAACAAAATGTTTCTATGATATCTGTCAAGAGCATGGAGATCATACGACAAAAGATTTCCCATACAACATGAAGAATGGAAAAACTTCTTGGTGTACAATCTATGAAGTTAAGAGCCACGCGACAGCCAACTGCCACTTAAATAAGAAAAACCAACAAAACTATCAGGAAGTCTACCAAACAAACGCCGTGGCCCAAAACAATGATAATGTCTCAAATGAACAAAATGTACCAAACAATCGACAATATGAAGGCTATAGATACAAACTCCAATTCTAAAACTGCCATGGAGGATTTGGAGGTCGAGGACGATTCTCTAGAAATCGTGACAATCGACCACGATGACCTATTCAATGCTTCACATGTTATAAGTAAGGACACCGGTATGCAGATTGCCCATACAAAGACAGAACCAACTTAAAATTTTGTACTAGTTGTGGTTTGGGTGACCACTCATTATAAGACTGTCCCACCAGACTTGACAAAATTAATAAAAAGAAGAATGCTAATGTCTTTTCTTGTGTTCAAAAAAGTGATATAATTTTCACAAAGAACCTACACATAGTAACTAGACAAGGAACGAAAACTGGAGGTGACAATCCAAGAATAAGCAAGATTAAAGATAAAAATGAATATCCTAACCCTATAAAGAAAAAACAATTGTATAAGGATGCATCAAGCATGTTTCAAGAATTTGCTAGATAAGAAGACGTTGATGTCAATTCGCATAACACACTTCACGAACTATTAAACCTAATACTTAAAGATAATTCAGTGGCACAATTCATTGATCTACTACACAATATTAAAAACAAAAATGACACAGATAAATAGACTAAGAGTATATGCATCTTAAATAAAAAAGATAAGAATGATGCCGACCCACTAGTCGATCTCGAAATAGAATGTTATCATGTTCGACAAGTCATTCTTGACTTTGGATCCCAAGTAAATATCATGACGAGAGATACATGGGAACAGTTGGGTAGGCCCCGACTGAATGAATCATGCATATATTTAAAGCTGGCCGACCAAGGACTGATCGAACCCATTGGGGTTTGGAGAAATGTTGATACAACGATAAAAGGCATTTCGACAAAAGTCAATTTTGAGATCATCAACCCTAAGGAAGGATCCAACTCCTTTCCAGCCTTGGTAGGACGCCCATGGGGAAGAAAAATGAAAGGATCTATCTCATTGGACAAAGAAAGGATAAAACTAAAAGGGAATGGACAGAAAGTGATTGTCCCCATTCACCCTTCACAAGGAGAACCCTGGACTAAACCTATCGATGAAGAAGTCGATGCTCGACAACTCTACCAGATTCAAAATAATGGATATTATACTGAACCTAATATTTATGGAGAACTTCATCTAGGGAACCAGGACTCGATTGGATATAACTCAGATGCAGAATTGTATGATTGGGAAGTTGAAAAATATGAAACAAAAGAAAGGGGTTGTTGGACCATTCATGCTGTCCAGAAGAAACCAACTTGACAATGCTTTTCTATATCAGCTATTCCAAAAATGTTTGAGAAGAAAACAAGGGAATATCCCTCTTTAACACCAACAAAAATAGATAATAAACATAGTCTTCAGTATAAAGAGAGAGAATCATCAGTTCTCCATGTAGAACAAGTCTCTAAGAACCTAGGTGAACATGGCCAACTTCAAATCCTGGTCAAAACTTGTACAAGATAATTTGCTCGATGGTGGGACACCCATTAGTTGAGACTACAAACGTGGAAAACAGCTTCGAATTTCTTCGTCGAAATATTTAGAGGAAGGAAGCTAACAAAATAGGCACAAATACTTGTCTTCATCCAAGGGAAAGACCCAGAATATCATATAAGGATATGTGAACAAGAATGGAGAAGACTTGGTTACAAGGATGAGTGTACATGGCCACACCTGTTTCCCTCGACATTAGATGACCTACCTAACAAGTGGTACAAAATGGAAGAAGCATGAGGCGAAACATTCCTATGGAATGAACTTAGATTTTTTTTTATTAAGGACTTTAGCTTTATACCGGAATATGAAAAATTAGTCGAAGCTACAAAACAAATAAAAACATTTATACAGTCGACTAATAACAAGTCGACACAAAACAAAAGCCGACCAAACGCAACTTTGATCTAACAAAATACCTCAGTCAAAAAGACTCCAATTGGAAAATGAACATACATATGGGAAAAGTTTTCAGTGGAAATCTGATCACCTGGAGATGATCAAACCAGTCAAAATGATACTCAAAGTTGAAACAACCGACAAAGTCGGTACCGACTGAATGATGGAAGCAGACTTTCTAACAACATTTTCACAATTCAAAGAAGGTAGTCGATAGATTAATGAAAGTAAAGCGCCATAATGGATGGATGCAAAAGTAAAAACTAAAGAAATCGACATTTCTAATGATAATAGACTGAAAATGGCAAAAATTAGTGATTACTGGAGAGAATAACAAACTACATAAATCGTCGAATTATTAAAGGAATTCCAAGATGTATTTGCACGAGATTACAAAGACTTAAAAGGATTAGTAGCAGAAATGGGTGAGATGAAGATAGACATCAAACTTGATGCTCGACCTATCAAGAAAAGACCTTACAAATTGGCTCACAAATATAAAGAAATAGTAAAAAAGGAGATCGACAATATGTTGACAACCGAAATTATTTACCCCATCGACTAGTCGGAATGGGAAATCCCAATGGTCATCCAACCGAAAAAGCATGACCCGAAAAAAATACAAATTTGTGTCGACTTCCGAGAGTTAAACAAGGTTACCCTAATAGATCCATTTCCAACTCCATACGCTAATGAGATATTAAATGAAGTTGTGGGACATGAATGCTACTCATTTACAAATGGATTCTCAGGATATAATTAGGTGCCAATAGCCAAGGAAGATCAGAAAAAGACAACTTTCATATGTGAATTTGGCTCATTTGCTTACAGAGTAATGCCATTCGGTCTCAAGAATGCACCTGCAGTGTTTTCAAGAATAGTTGTCAAAACATTTCAAGAATACATTTATAAAAAAATGGAAGTATACTTAGACGATTGGATGATCTATTCCATGCTGAAATACCATTGTAAGTGGTTAAGGCCTATGTTGGAACGATGCTGACAGATTCAGTTATCTCTCAATATAAAAAAATGCATATTCTTAACCCTTATAGGAATCCTACTAGGTCATATTGTATGCAAAGAAGGTATCAAGGTAGACTTTGCTAAAATAAAAATTATCCTTGACTTAAAACCACCGGTTAATCCAAAACAGTTCAGAGTACTGTTGGGTCATACAGGGTATTACTGAAAATTCATCCGATACTATTCAAATACAACTTACCCATTGGAAGAATTGTTAAGAGAAGATCATGAGTTCGACTGGACAGAAGAATGTGAAATATCTTTCGACACATTAAAAAAAAACTAGTCGAATCACCCATTCTCAGATTTCCAAACTGGTCGATCAAATTCCATGTGCATATTGATGCTTCAGGCCTAGTAATAGGTGCAATTCTGACAAAACCCAGGGAGGACGAAATGGATTACCCAATCATATACAACAACAAAAAATTAAATAAGGCATAACGCAATTATTCAACGACAGAAAGGGAGGAATTAGGTATGGTATTTGCACTTCAAAAGTATTGACATTACCTAATAGATAACCCCTTCATATTCTATACTGATCACCAAGCACTAAAATACCTCATCAACAAACCTTTACACCATAGGAGAATCTGTCATTGGCTATTACTGTTCCAAGAATTTGAATTTGAAGTAGTAGTTCGACCAAGACGATTTAATGTCAGACCCGACCACTTGTCGAGAATCGACATGGGGGAGGAACCGATAGGATTCAAACATGACCTGTCGAACACACACTTATTCCAAATGGAATCTATTCCTATAGAATTAGAAGAAATAGCACAATTCTTGGAGGATGGTCAATCACCTAATGGAATGAGCACAAAAAAGAAACAAATTTTAGCCATGAAATCTACACCATACAGTATCATTAATGGATTCTTATATAAAATGGGTTTGGACGAAGTACTCCATCTATGTGTATTAGAACATGAACGAGAAAACATTATGCATGAAGCACACTATGGACCGACAAGAGGACACTTTGAGTCAGATACAACTGCCAAGAAAATCCAACATTCAAGGCTATGGTGGCTGACACTGTACAAAGATTGTAAAAAGTTTGTTAGCAAATGTGATCGTTGCCAAAGTCTAGGTCGACCGTTACCTAGTACAGAGATGCCTTTGATATCCATAAAACCAAGTTTAACATTCAAAATTTGGGCCATCTACTTCATATGACCATTCCCAGTACCAACAAAAAGAATAGGTGCAAGGTAAATCATAACAGTAGTAGAATATGTAACTAAATGGGCAGAAGCAGAACCTATTGAAACCTATTCTAGTGAGGTAGATGATAAATTCATATACGAAAATATCATTACAAGATTTGGCTGCCCTCTAACCTTAATCAGTGATCAAGAGTCACACTTCATCAATAAAACAATCACGGTACTAATAGAACAGTTCAAAATTGAGCACCGACTAAGCACAACCTATCACCTTCAGTAGAATAGAGCAATTCATTCACCATCATTATCACCACCACCAACACCAGAATCCCCTCATAATCCAGAACCACCGTCGGAAGCACAAACAACCATAAACCCCATTCAGTAAATTCAGCAAACTAATCCTAATGTAGCATAAGTTCAGTCGACTGAGAATCCACCGACTGAAGAGCAACAAACACCATAGCAGCAACCAACATCAGTACCAATAGGATCAGAAGTGGTCCATAATTCTAAACATAAGAGCAAAAGAAAAGAGAAAAATAAAAAGGAGCACCACTAGCCATAGCAGGTACCGACCGTGATCCTCCTTCAACAGTTAGGATCGACTTCTGCAGTCGAAACACCAAAGCTAAGAGATGGAGAGTTGGACCGACTCTTGGGAGCACTCACCAAAGAAGAATCAACAAGAAGCCAAATAAGACAAGAACGAATTGAAAAACTTAAGACATAACAAGTTGAATTCATGACTAAATGCAGGACTTTAACATAGACAATCATACCAGGACCAGAAGAGACCGACACCGACAAACCATTGGAGAAAGCATACCAATTATTCGAAAGCATCGCATCGACCTTTCAAGCATAGCTACAAACAAAGAAAGAAGAGAAAAAAGAAGAAACATCCGTGTTATTAAGACAACAATACACAAAATATTCAGAAGCACACAAGGTACTACAAGAACATTTGGAGGAGTCATCTATTATAAAAGAATTACAATGCAGCTGGTACACCCATTATGTCCAAGAATTTCAACAGGCTCAAGAAATCCGTGAACATATCAAGACACTAGAAAATCAACAGGGTCTTGACAAAGTAATGAAGAGCACAATACAAGACCAGATTGTATTGGAAACAATGAAACTAGAGAAGCTAGAGAGACAATCTCATCAGTGGGTAAACCGGGCTCTTTCCAGCATCAACAAACTGGACACAATTTTTCCACAAATGAAAATATTGAAGGACACAACAGATGAAAAAGCCCAATTTTTGGGGCCCGACATGAACAATATTATAGAACTCTCAATTCAGGAGAAAATGGCGACTCTATCTCAGGGCCTCCCATTTCTTGGCTTCCTTGATTTTCTAGGATGTTCACATCTATTGGGTCATCATTATCTAGTTGTCTTGTAACATTGTAACATTCCATCAGTTGTTCAATTGTCACATTTACTTATGGCAAGTTAGACAAAGGTGTTGGTATCTCTTAAAAAAAAATTGATAACTTGCATAGTTGTGTCCACTATGGGGATCTCATCTTCATAACTAAATTTCTGTCTAAAACTCATATAGCCATATTATCCCAGTCTACAGTTCCTTGTCGAAGCTCTAGTGGCGTATACTGATTCTCTAGTATTGTATCAGTGTGTGGATGAACATATGAACCCATTCATGCTTCGATATGTTTCTCCATATTGTAGTACATGATGTAAAGTGGTTAACATGATTACTTAACCCATTATATTTCACTCCAATATATGGTCCCCCTTCTCCAAATTGTATTTCTAACAACCTTCTGTATTGTGACCAACCCCCTCTGAGTTTGTTTATGAACAACCCACCACCTGGATGGAGTAGCTTTCAGAGCTACATCTAATGCCAGTAGTTGTTGTTGTTTTGGCACTTTAACTTCAAAATCAACAATAAATGCATCTAAATTAGGTAATCCCTCATAAGTAGGCAGATCACATACCTCTTTTCCAACCCAACGTAGTGACTTTGTGTCTCGAGCACATCTCCTCATGGAAACTTCATGCATCATGGTCTGGCAGTTTTCTAGAGCTTCACTAGAATATGATAAATATGAACTAACACTCTGCCAACTTAATGTATCATAATGTACCATCTGTTGTAGTGTTGACATAATCATGTATCCTTAAAGAAATATTATAAATACTCTAAATCATGAGTATCATATTCCTCCTTTACAGGTTCGACATACCTCAAACCCCCAAAGGATTTAAAGACATGACAAGTTTGATATCTCCATTTTCAAATGTCAGCGCTTGTTTCCTGAAATTAATAAGAATTTGGTTCTCAATTTCCCAATGGATACCAAGCAGTGCAAGATAAGTATTGGTATTGTTAGCGTCAGGATTTTTTGGGCCCCGAAGGTCGAGGGGAAGGGCCCACTCCTAGCGTAACAACAGAACCTCTTTAGATTGCACCTTCGGCCCTACGTAGTCAGAGAGGGATCTCTCGTTTGTCACCGGAGTCTACTCCGCATAATATTTTCAATCTCATGTGTCACCAAAGTCTACTCCGCATAAGATTTTCAATCAGCATGATTAGGGGGCCAGGATCCTAAATGGAACAAAGCATGTAAAGGTGAGATACAAGGTGGGATTATCGGGGTGGGAACCATTGGAAATGGAGTTAAGAACCTGTGTAGTGAACGCTTGCAAGAGGAAAGGAAGGCATAGGGTAGCAAACAAAGGCAAGGTAGCCGTTGATCTCCCAATCAGGAGATTTTTAGCGGGTGGTTGGAGGACGAGAG
Source organism: Pseudotsuga menziesii (assembly GCA_001517045.1). NCBI lineage: Eukaryota > Viridiplantae > Streptophyta > Pinopsida > Pinales > Pinaceae > Pseudotsuga > Pseudotsuga menziesii. The sequence continues at coordinate 29,752 of LPNX010641054.1, read as the reverse complement.
AGAGAATAGTCCATCGCGTGGAGCACCAGCGAGATGAATTCCACGCAACTTTAGAAGAAAATTTGATAAATGTATGGAACAATAGTCGGAGCATAACAAGTATGAATTCCTAACTACTATACCCTAAGTTGCAGACATGCAAAGCAATCAACAGACTGGAGTGAAAATAGGGAACACATTGCACATAAAATAAGATACATATTGGGAAAAGCAATGACACATGAATCTCTGCTATGATAAACAACTCATCCTCTGCAATTTTTATTCATAACACAAGCATCAAAACTTATTTACAATGGAGAGCCTCAGCCCTAGAAAGTTTCCCAATCCAACCAACTAACTCCTTCCTCCCTCTATCGAGAGTGTATTTATACTATTCTAATGCTCAGACTACCGAACAGAAAAGTGTTACAAGTCACTATCATGTGTTAACTGTACAGGGAGTGGACTGTTGCCACATTTTACAAATATAAACAAAAAACATCGTGGCTGGCGGTCACATTCAGCCTGAGTAACAATTTGACGTGCTTGGCCGCACTGGGAAATAGACCGTGGTCGTAGATTTCTCTCCAATCTTATCACGGCCATTGATCTTCGCGACTGCTATCCCTCCTTCATGATTTGAAATCGCGGCTTTTACCTGTGCAAATATGGTTTGCGAAATTGATTGAGGGTGTAAATATGACTCAGATCTCATCTTGACCATAGAATGTTCTGACCTTTAACCTATTTCGCAAATTGGAAACGTGGCTTTGGTTGAGCATGTCTACTCGCGCGAAATGGTCTAGAGCCATTGATCCATCTTTGATCAATTTCAGCATTTGATCTCGAGCCTTGCCCAATGCCTTCAACACATCTTCCGTTTTCTTCTTTGCTTTGCACCTCTGATATCCTGAAGGAGAGTTCACATGAAGTTGGCGGGAATGAGACCCTCATCGAACTCCTATCGGGTTCTTAAATCAACTGTTAAAAATGGAGTGTTAACAACTAGATCCACGAGGGATGCTATCCTCCCAGTGAGGTAGCAAAGAACCCCCATATACCATTTTCCAAACCATTGGGCTACTTTCAATCTTTCTTTGGCACCTCCATTCTGCTCTGAGTTACTGCTTCAGCAAATTCGTGCCACTCTTGCAAATCATGCTGGTGATTGTAAACCTGTGCTGGTAACTAAAAAATGAAAACAAACTAAAATAGTACTGAAGGAAATGCTTGATGACTATTGAGCTTATTTTTTCCTAACTACTCTACCTAGATTTGTACACAAATCTGATTAAGTGAAATCAGACTTCCAATGAAGCCAATCAAGCAACTTACCTAATATTTTTGTTCATTCATTGTGCTTGATGGACATAAATGAAATAGATAATGGGAGAAAGGAATGATAAACAAACTGATCTTCAAAGCAGGGATGCAACCAATCACTGCCTTCACCCAGAACCTCCATGTACTCAGCTACAGGGTCATAGAAATCATAGCAACCTCCATCACGTTCTGTCACCTACTCATGGGAAATCCATCTGGAGCTTCCTTCTTCTAGAGATTCGTCAGGTTGACACTTGGAAGATTGCAGAAAAAGGACCCACAAAATCTTTCTTCAATGGAACCTCCTGCTTTCCGCTCGAAATTTCTGCAACAAGAGCTTGATGTGTTTCAAGAGGGAAGTCCCTTGCTTTTCCAGTGGAATTGAGTAGGCATATTCCTCTTATGTGAGGTGGTGCTACTGAAGGAAGAATATCAGAGAACATGTTTATTTGGAGGCTGCTACATTCGTCTTCATGGCTTGTCCCTTTACTACATATTTCCAATATATTAGTAGCATAAGAGGAATCGCCTGGCTGGTTCTTCTTATCTCCTTCTTTCTTGCACAGGATTTTGGTCTGCGCCATCTCCATTTCTTTCTACTTTTGGTTGGAGGCCTTAATCATGTGTCATATTAATTCAAAAGAGGCATAACACAAGGGTAAGCTATCACCTCCAGTGTCCCTATCGTCCTTTCTCGCTTCAACCTGCTGACTTCACATGGCATCTTGATTCCTTTCATCAGCAGTCTTTGCTTCAACAACTGGCTCGTCAGGCATATTCTGTAGGTACTCTTCTTCATATTCATCGTACAAAGGCGTACCAAACTCTTTCTGAAAATCATCCTCTTGCAGACCAGGGACAGTATAGGTCACCATCTTCAGAGAACAGTTCTGCAAGACTGCCTGTTCCAGCCTTAGGCTGGTCATCTTTTTGCATACCATGAGAGGTCTTTGACGAGCCAGAGACTTCCTCCTCCTGCTTGTAGGGCCCAACCAATTTGTATGTATATTTTATCTCACCACCACTGTCCTGATCTGACAATTTCTTGGACATCTTAAGCTTTTCCTCAACCTCCAAACAATCAATGAACATCTGCTACAGGGTAGTTGATTTTCTCTCCAAAAGAAGCAAGGACACGTCAGTAAGAAAGGCGGCTACATAATAGATCTTAGCAACATTCTTAAGAGGTTGGACTTCCTTAGGCATGTTATAATAAAAGCTTGCGAATCTTCTATTAAAACTACATATGGCCTCACCCTAATGCCTCCTCAAGGAATAAAACTCTAAAAGTATTTGCTCCAATTGGCCTTATCCTACCCCAAAAATCCAAGAAGGTGCAAGAAAACTCTTCCCAAGTGTTGATGGACTTAGGCTGCAAGTGTTTAAACCATACTTTGGCATCTCCTTGCAAGGACAGGGCGAAAGCCCACATGCATACATCATCATGATCTATCTCAAAAAGGTCATAGAAATGCTCAAAGGCTTGTAAATGTTTCTCAGCAGTCAAGTCTTGGGATTCTCCATCAAACTTGGGGAGGTACTTGTAATATCTCGTGGGAAAATCATGGAGGATGGGAGGCAGTTGTAGTGGTTTGTATTGGCTTAGAGAAATAGGAGAGACAAGTTTAGGCACAATAGCCAAGCTATTGTCCGAGGTTTCATGAATTTCACAGGGGTTTCCTTTGACATCATGAGCCCCTGGATAAAAATCTAGGCCATAACTATATGTACAAGGCGACGCAATGCTTTCGGTTCGTAAAGAAGGATAAACAGGAATATATTCATAGCTCTGTTCAGAATGAGCTAAACCATAGAAGGATGTTTTGATAAATCTGGGAAAAGATAAGAGCAAACTTACAAGATAGGAAAAGACATCCTGAAAGAAATGTAGACACGAGTATCTGTACCTTCCATCATGCATTTCTAAGCTTTATAAGGGGTCCATTTTCCAGATTGAGCCTGCCAGCTTTCCTCGGCCATTTGATTTCTGGGTCACACCACCAGCAGAGTTACTGAAGTCTGAATCCTTCAAGAGTGGAGTCTGGCCAATTGTTCACCATCAACAACCACATCTAAATCTTTTTCATTCTTCCTAGGGAGGATCTTCAATTTTGTCCCTGGCAATGGCGCTAGTTTGTTAGCGCCGGGATTCTTTGGGCCCTGAAGGTCGAGGGGAAGGGCCCACTCCCGGCGTAACAACACAACTACTTTAGACTGCGCCTTTGGCCCTACGTAGTCAGAGAGGGATCTCTTGTTTTTCACCGAAGTCTACTCCGCATAAGATTTTCAATCTCATGTGTCACCGAAGTCTACTCTGCATAAGATTTTCAATCGGCATGATTAGGGGGCCATGATCCTGAATGGAACAAAGTATGTAAAGGTGAGATACAAGGTGGGATTATTGGGGCGGTAACCATTGGAAATGGAGTCGAGAACTTGCGTAGTGAATGCTTGCAAGAGGAAAGGAAGACATAGGGTAGCAAACAGAGGAAAGGTAGCCGCTGATCTCCCAATCAGGAGATTTTTAGCGGGTGGTTGGAGGACGAGAGAGAGAACAGTCCATCGCGTGGAGCACCAGCGAGATGAATTCCACGCAACTTTAGAAGAACAATTGATAAATTTCTGGATTAACAGCCGGAGCATAACAAGTATGAATTCCTAACTACTATACCCTAAGTTGCAGACATGAAAAGCAATCAACAGACTGGAGTTTAAACAGGTAACACATTGCACATAAAAGAAGATACATATTGGGAAAAGCAAGGACACATGAATCTTTGCTATGATAAACAACTCATCCTCTGCAATTTTTATTCATAACACAGGCATCAAAACTTATTTACAATGGAGAGCCTTAGCCCTAGAATGTTTCACAATCCAATCAACTAACTCCTTCCTCCCTCTATCGGGAGTGTATTTATACTATTCTAATGCTGAGACTATCGAACAGAAAAGTGTTACAAGTCACTGTCATGTGTTAACTGTACAGGGAGTGGACTATCGCCATGTTTTACAAATATAAACAACAAACATCATGGCGCTGGCGGTCGCATTTAGCCCGAGTAACAATTTGACGTGCTTGGCCACACTGCGAAATAGACCATGGCCGTAGATTTCTCTCCAATCTTATCGCGATCGTTGATCTTCGCAACTACTATCCCTCCTTCGTGATTTGAAATCGCGGCTTTTACCCGTGCAGGTATGGTTTGTGACATTGATTGAGGCCGTAGATTTGACTCAGATCTCATCTCGACCGTAGAATGTTCTAAACTTTAACCTATTTCACAAATTGGAAACGCGGCTTTGGTCGAGCATGTCTACTCGCGTGAAATGGTTTAGAGCCATTGATCCATCTTCGATCAATTTCAGTCTTTGATCTCGAGCCTTGGCCAACACCTTCAGCACATCTTCCATTTTCTTCTTTGCTTTGCACCTCTGATATCCTGAAGGAGAGTTCACTTGAAGTTCGCGGGAACGAGACCCTAATCGAACTCCTATCAAGTTCTTAAATCCACTGTTAAAAACGGAGTGCTAACAGGTATCATCAATAATTTCTATAACTTCAAAATATGCAAAATGTTGTATTCCTTCAACTTCGACAGAGACACCAACCATTCTTCCAAATGGGATTACTTTCTGTTGGTTGGATAATCTTAGTTGAACAGGTGACCACACTAGTTTAGGCTTCCCCATATTCTCTCATGTTTTCTTAGTAATAATATTCACATCACTTCCCATAACTAAGATAACAAAATCCACGTCATAATCTCCAATCTTTGCATTAAGTCGTAGTTATATTCCATTGTTATCTTCATTTACATATGTCTTACAACTCTTTCTTGCTTGGGCTCTCCTTCTGACTCTTCAAGTAGACTGTGCAATTCCCATAAATGAATCTTCATCTCTAAATAATGCTAGGAAACATTTTAGGAGACTTCAGAGTCCAATTACCTTACCTGGAGTCTTGTTTGGAGTTGATAGATCAAAATTAGGTGGCATGTCAAGATTAGGCCATTTACAGATTAGGTATTAGAAAACGTCGAAGTTCAAGAAGCACATTCATTTACTGATGGATTTTCTATATACCATCAAATCAAGATTTCTATGTAATATTGGCATAGGACTACATTTGCAACTGAATGGGGTTACTATCAGTACATGGTAATGTCACTTGGTTTAAAAAACACTCCTATTATTTTCTCTAGAGTAGTTGTTGCATATTTTAAAGAGTTCATTCTTAAGTTTTTAGAAGTTTACTTCGACGTTGGACGGTGTATGGTCTACTTAAGAATCATATTGAGATCTTGAGGTTGATGTTAGAACGTTGTAGGCAATATCAGATATCATTAAATTTGAAGAAGTGTATCTTTTGTAGTCCATTTGGAATATTGGTAGGTCATATGGTTCATAAACAATGATTGTTGATGGACCCTACGAAGATTTATATTATAGTAGACCTACCTCCACCAACATCAGTTCGACAGATGATAACGTGTAAGGGTTCGTCCTTACATTATTATCATAATTGATAATATATATTTATTTATTATTGAATTGATAATTTATTACATTGACATGCTTACATTATATATGGATGCTAACCTATGAATGGTGAGACCTTGAAAGAGGTGACCTTTGACCACTAATACTAATTAACCTAATTTTTTATTAAATAATAATAATAGGAATATACTTGTTTAGGTAAATTACAAGTCATCCTGCTTTGAAAAGATTCGTCCACGAATCTTCTAGTGAGTGTGTCATAACTGGAATTATTGCCACAAATAATGGTGCCATGGTTTAGTAGTTCTTAAAATATTTGGTCGCATTTCCATTCAAATATATTCTTGCATATGATTATGTAGATGAGCGCATAACAATTATATGGAGTATTCTTCTGAGCTTCTAATCCGATGTTGTTCTTTTGACCTTCTATTTTGATGTGGATTTTTTATATTTCTGCATGCTTTGATATGGTTTTCTTATCTGTAATGGAAACTACTAATATTGTACTTACTTCCTTGTTTGACAAGATTGTATTTATTTGTCTCTGAGAACTTTTTGAAATTCTAGAACATCTTGAGTTGTGACTACTAATAGAATTTTCATCTCATCATTTGTCGCACCATCCTCCGGGTTTCGATTTTCTATGTTATTGTGATTAAGGTCATCTTTAATACTTTTATTTTCATCATTTCATATAACTTCAATTCTCTCATAATTTTTGTTAACATTGAATTTATTGACTTCATTGACTTCTACGACATCGTCATTTTTTTTACAATTGATATTGACATTGTGATTGTCAATATCATTTTGATCTTTCATAACTGTGTCTTCTACTTCTTCTGTTTCAGTGTTCTTGTTATCATCTTTCTTAACAAGTCCTTGTTCTGGAACTGACGTATTAATGTGCCTTGCTTCCCTACCTTGTAGGAGACTACAACAAACTTCTGGTAGGCGTGCATACTTTTCACTAAGTATAGCATTTTGAGGTTTGTAGTTCGGATGTCTTTTTTTATCCCACTTGGTTTTTGGTGGTATAGATATTTTGTGAGGAGGGGTATAAGGAGTCGATCGGCCAAGATTCCTTCCCTTCCTGGGAGTAGTAGCGATTTTATATTCACCCCTACTTGAATACGTAGGAGTCGTAGTAGTCCCTTGTTCCTCTTGATTTGGTAACTTGAGAGTCATAGTTACTTCTTCTGCCAAGGGTGTAGACCCCAACAATTCTTGACCCGAGAACCCGGAAGTCATAACATTTTCTTCTTTCTGGTCATAGTCCTTTCTTTTGTCATGAGTTTCGATGCATAACCCAACTTTTCTTGACCTGAGAACTTGGGAGTCGACCTAGCTTGTTCCTTTATTATAGGAATCCCTTCTTCTGATGTGAGTGCTGATGTAGATGCCAGCTCTATTCGGACCGAGCACTCGAAAGTCGCAACAACTTCTTCCTTGATTACATTTTCTTCTATTGTGGGTGCAAATTCAATTTCTAACTCTTTATTTGGAAATTATGGGGGAGAAACCACTTATGCTATCTTAGGTGCCATAGTAACTTCCATTCCCTCGCTTGAAAGGTGAGATGCTGCATCATCTTCTTCCTTCAACTGACTTGAGGGGTAAGACTGGTGTGTTTCTGGTTTTTCTTTGTCTGCATGCTTGTTAGGTTATTCTTTTGGCTGTTATATTACCAACACTTTCAGTTCTTCAACTAAGTCTTTTATATCTTCATGCAGAACTTGCGTCGCTACGTCGATAACCGGTATTTTTGTTTCAAGCTCTATGGGTTTTATTCCTTTAATCTCCAATTTAAAATCATTTTTAGCTTCTTGCAATGTTTTATCTCGTTTGAAAAACCCATAAACACCTTCATTGAAGACCATTTTGTCTTAGACAAAGTCTTCAATTTTTTTTATATAATAATAAATATTAATTAATTAATTATTCTTATTATTACTACTATTCTTCTTATAAACTATATATATGTTTTAATATATAGTTTTTTTATTAAAATATTATAATAATAATTATAATATTATAATTTAAATTATAAAAACAATTATTAATATAATAAATTGTATATTATTATATAATTTTTGTTTTTATAACAAATAGGGTTTACGTGGAGTGGAGCACCACACGAGTGTAGTGGCACTTGAAGGTGAAGGGGAGGAAGGGTGAGGTGGAGGAAACATAAGTGTGGTGGAGTGGGGCGTATGTGGAGTGGGGGCGGCTGGATGGCAGCGATGGAGAGGTGGTGATTGGGAGAGAAGTGATGGGTGGCTACGTTAGAGCAGGGTTGGTCAGCGTAGGATCATTGTGCAGGTGTTGGCAGAGATGGAGTGGAGTGGACACGCAGGTAGATGAGGGAGCGATGAGAAGGGGGTGCAACATGTATTGGGGAGGCATGAAGGAAGATGGAAAAAATACGTGGAGAAGTGGATCTTGGAGCGTGGGTGAGCGAACTGGGAAGGCTGTAGGCGTGGATTGGGAGATGAGGTGAGCATGAGTGCGCAGGTGGGGAGAAGGTAGCTGAGCGTAGAGGAGCACGGGTAGGTGGAAAGATATGCCATGAGGTGGAGATATGGATGGCGCGAAAGGAAAATGGAGTGGAATATGGGGATGAGCAGCGATGAGTAGCTGAGTGTAAGAATGGGGAATGGGATGAGTAGCATAGCAGAAGAATGGGGAACGGAACATGACAGTGAATGCACTGGGTTTGAATGGAAGAGTGAGAGAAAAATGCTCTAATACCACTTGTAAGGGTTCATCTTTATATTATTATCATAATTGATAATATATATATATTTATTATTGAATTGATAATTTATTACATTGACATGCTTACATTATATATGGAAGCTAACCTATGAATGGTCGGACCTTGAAAGGGATGACTTTTGACCATTAATACTAATTAAATTAATTGTTAATTAAATAATAATAGTAGTAATATACTTATTTAGGTATATTACAGAACAACTTTGGGGCATATGATATACTACATGAATTTTATAAGAGGGTATGAACATATCACTTTCCCTATGGAGAAGCTATTGAAGAAAGACATTAAGTTTCAGTGGAATAAAGAGTGTTAGTAAAGCCTAGAAAAATTGAAGGAGAAGATGGTGAAAACACCTATTTTAATATTTCTCGATTGGCGAAAAGAATTCCATGTGCATGTTGATGCATCATCAGTTTCTCTAGTAGTGGTCCTAGATCATTGGGTTGAGGGATCTATTGATCACCCAATTGCATTTGCTAGTAGAAAATCATCAACAATAGAACAAAAATACACTACGATTGAGAGAGAGGGACTAGATGCTCTACAAAAGTTCAAGCACTATCTGTTAGGAGGTCACTTTAAAATGTTTACGGATCACTCTGTTTTGAAGTACCTCGTCAACAAGCCAGTGTTGGTGAGGGGAATCTATCAATGGCTCGTATTATTTCAGGAATATAATTTTGAGATCATAGTCAAGCCATGGAGGATGAATGAAGATCTTGTCAAGGTTGTATACATGAGAGGAACCAACTAACTTAGATGATAACCTCCGAGATGCAAATATCTTTTCGGTAAGAATGGTATATGAATACTTCAAAGACATTGTAAATAATTTAAGTACATGAGTGTCACCTAAAGGGTATACAACAACATACAAGAAGCAGTTGGTTGTTAAAGTTGCGGACTATCAATTGATAGTTGCTCAATTGTACAAGTTAGGTCCGGATGAGGTTTTGTGTCGATATGTTTTGAAGCATGACTGACCAATGATTTTGGTTGAAGCTCATGATGGTGTTGTGGGATGCCACTATGCAGGAAAATATACTGTGCATAAGATATTAAGGATTGGATTATGATGACCTTCCTTTTATAAATATGCGAAGGAGTATTGTAGGTCCTTTAATGTATGCTAAAGGATTGGGAAACCATCGAGGGGGGATGAGATGCCATTAGCACCACAGGTGACATTGCAGGCCTTAGACAAGTGCACTATTGATTTTTTGGGTCTAATCAATCCCCCGAGAAAGAGGACCGAAGCAAGGTAAATTATAAATGCAAAAAACTACCTAACAAGATGGGATGAAGTTGGGCCAGTAGAAGAATATAGTGCAACGACTGCCGTGAAGTTCCTATTCGAAAACTTAGTTACAAGATGCGTCAAGTGATTAAGGGACTCACTTTGTCAACAAGACTATTGAAGTGCTTAAACAAGAATTCTATATTTATCATAGAAAGAGTACCTCATATCATTCTCAAGTAAATGTGAGTGTCAAAGATTTCAACAAGATTCTAAAGCATTCCTTGATGAAGGTCTATAACCTGAACTATGACGATTGGGATATAAAGGTCCATGCGGTTTTATGGGCTTATAGAACAACTTGAAAAAAGTTGACAGGATAGACTCCCTTTTGATTGGTGTCTAGACAAGAAGTCGTCATGCCTATGGAATAAATTATTCCAAGCCTATGAATTGTTACATATACAATAATGTCTAATACTGGTGTATTAGAGGAGACGTTGTTGTAGATATTGCAATTAGAAGAAGACATAGTCATTATGGGGTTTCAACAACAGGTCCAGAAAGAAAAAGAAAAGGCCTGGCATGATCACCGTTTCACGAAAAAGAATTTTCAACGAGGGAATTTAGTTCTCCTCTATGTAAGTAAATTTTTCAAACATCCAAGTAAGCTAAGGATGCACTGGTTTGGACCCTATGTGATTAATTTCATAACAAAGGGATGCGTTGTGAAATTGTAGAAACTTAATAGTGAGCCACTATGAGGACTGGTTAATGGAATCTGACTAAAAATTTACAGGGATGATCACGCGTTCCCTTACTAAGTTTGTATAAATTTAAGAGAGACAGAGAGAGAGTCCAAGAAGACAATTCATGAGAATATTAACATACAGCTCAGCAAGCAAAGCCAATGAAAAATATGGAACAAATGAGGAGAATTCAGAGGTCAAGAAGACAGTATGGTTAAGGAAAAATGTCTTGTTAAATCCACATGAGGATCAATGCACAAAAGGTGAAGGTGGCTGCCATATGGCAAGCCATAATTAAAGTCTTCTAAAAGACTTCGAGTATACCTTGAGTCCATGGAATTGGAGGATGAACTCAAGGAATGATAATGACCACTGCAAGTAAATCAGGTCCAAGGATCGTGGTTTAAGTATAAATCATGATATGGATGTGTAAAGGGGAGTATGTGGATGATGTTTTATACACAACTCTTAGGGGTGATGTTCCATGTGGTATGAAGACACTACACTGAGATGAAGAAAATGATGACTGTGATGTATTCTTGAACACAAATTTTAGGAGACCATTCAAACTTTGATTTCGAGGTTGTTTGTTAGTATTCTATCAAGATCCAAAAAGAAGATTACCTTGGAAATCTACAACACTGAAATTTGTAAGTAGCTCAAGATTTTTTATGTATTGAGATAACTACAGCAACAGGTGGAAGTTGTGGTTCTATTTCTTCTTTTAAAATTCTAATTCTTCTTTTAAATCTGAGTATTAAAAAGAAGTTGTGGTTCTATTTCTTCTTTTTAAATCTATAGTTTTTAAGTATCTAGGGATATGTGCAAGAGTGACACCATAATGCATGTTGAGACCTTAATATTGATGATCTCACATACTGTGTTTTAATGAACATGTAATGTATGATGCTGATGTTGAAATAGTATGATAAAGAACTGTATAAGCTCAAGGGTGGGGGGGGTGTTGATAAGACTACAAAAGTATTTTTGAAATGCTTTTCAGTATGGTACAACAAATTTGAAGAAGATCAGAGTTGTTTGAAGATTTATCAGATTTGAAGAAATCATTCTTGATGGAAGATCAATCTCAACATGAAAGGGGGGGTGTGTTTATGAAAAAAATGTAGAAGGCAAGCTGCTACAACAGATAATGGTGTTTGGAATTGTCTAGGGTTTACAAACAGTTCTGAATTTGAAAAATTATTAAGATCTGCCACAGAACACCAGCCTCCAGTTTGATAAAAGAACTAAGCTTTTGTTGCTGATATATTTTGGACACAAACAATCCCTACGTTGAAATTGTTTTGAAGTCATCTACATTGTACAACACATAAACACAGTCCAAATTTTCTTCAGTCTGAAGTCTTACTCAAGCACATACACAGTTCAAATTTTTTCTTAGATGGAATTTTCTACAGCACACATACACAACCCAAGTATGAGATCTTGACATGCACTACATTGTATGTTAATAATGATGCATGCTCTCCTATTCTCTAAGGAAGCCCTACTACACAAAAAAGTGTGAAGTCGTGATATATGCCATAATAATACATGCTACACCTTGATGAACTAATTGAAGGATGATGAGACCTTTGATGAATAGAGATGGACCAACAAGGTTGAACAAGAGAATAATGAGCAAAGATTGACCAGTCTTGAGCAAACTTTGATGAGCATACTTACATAAGTAGTAATTGATGTGGACAAGTTGAAGGCTTGAAAACAAGATTGTGACAAGCAATGTTTTGACATGCTAGTACAATGAAAGACTTGAAGTATGGTGATGCATGCTCTCTTTTTATGAATTTACTAGAAAAAACCCTAATGAATTTTGAAGCAGCATATCAGATAGGGGGAGTGTCTATACTAATGAAAATATTAAGATGACAAATAATGAGAGAAGAAATATCAGTAGTTCAAGCAACCTATTTGAAAGGGGGAGCACTTACGTGAAATTTGAAGATGATCCAAAGCTCATATCAGAAGTTAAAATGATGAATTCAAAGCTAATTTTTTGGGGGGGGATGGTGAAGCCTTTATTGGCTCATTGACCCTTTGTCATTAATTTCAAAGGGGGAGAGAAAAGAAATGTTGGTTTCCTATTACACTCAAAATCTGTCAGCAGCATGTGATAGGATCCCTAACACAATACATTTTCCCTCAAATCCCAAACTTGAAGTAAATATTGCTCTAGGTGTTGATTCCAGCATTCAAAATTGTAGCACCACTCTTACCCTCAAGCATATAAGCGGTACCTTGTTCAGCACTGCCCTAGTTGTGTGAGAACTAGGCGGTGCTACTGCCTTTAACCTATGTTGTTGGCACGGTTCCTACCCATCACCGCTCTGTCATAAAGGAGTATAAGCGGTGCCCTTGGTAAAAAGTGAAAAAGGGAAGTTTATCGAGGCTTCTAGAACAAGAGCCTCATGTATAACCTTAGCCCTACTCACTTGGGTTGGTTAAGGTCGAGATCCCTCTTTGTAGGATATTGTAGCCACCTCACCCACTAATATCTCAACCATCCTATCCATTTGAGCCCTATAAATACAAGCTCATACTCCATGGTTGAGGGAGAGAGAAGAATAACAAAGTCACTGCTATTGAATTGATACCCTGGTTTAATCCATCAAAGAGCAATTGTAGAGCAAGTTGGAGCTATTGAGGACAAGGTGCTAGTCTTGTGAAGGAGTGTATTGGCACTAAGGCACATGGTTGTAAGCTATTTCATTCATTTTCTAATGCAAAGTTGATTTCCTTCCCACATGTTTGTTGTGTTGATCTCACATATATGTTATTAGATTCCTTAGTTACTAATATGGATGTGTAGATGATTTTCTGGTAGCTTTGATGTCGTTGTATGTTTGATATGTTTTACAGGTATACAGGTCTTTCACCAGAGTTACATTCCAGGCATCTATAATGTTCAGGGAAGGTCTTCAACCAAGTTATTCACTCATTTGTTCTGGATATGAACCATTCAAACCAGAGGAACAACTTATGTCCACAGAAGGTGATATACTCCTGGTAACAAATTTGGTGACTCCGTTGGGGAGTAGATCTGTCTTGTTTTTCCTTAGATTCTGAAACACTCTTATTCGAATCCAAGCTCCAGCCTCCTATATTTGCAGTCAGATCTACATCTGATCTATTTACGTTTTGGTTTGGAATCTTCAGATCTCTTTAGATCTGAGCCACCTTAACTTTATGCACTCTATATTGTGTTTGATTCATCAGTTTTTATGAAGTGTTTGACATTTCTAACTTGATTTTTCTCTCTCCTATTGTTCTGGGTTGTTACAGAGAACCGCACATGTGCCTTTGGCAAGAAGCGGTGCCATCGCCTGAGTCCAGTTAGCCATAAGCAATGCCACTGCCTAAATCCAGTGAGCAAGGAGCAGTTCTACCTCAAAACAACCTGTTAGCAACTTCATCTGCGCGGTGCCAGGTAGGCCTATCCTAGACTTCAATTTTTTCAAGTTTTTGTAAAAAAATTGTGATTTTTTGGATTTGGTGTGTGTAATCGGTCTTATCCATACTTGTTTGAACTTGCTTGAGTGATTGAAATATGGAATTTTTATGTGGAAATTGCTTGTTTGTTCAAATCAAAAAATTAGGTTAGATTCATCATTCATCACTACTTGTAATTTTGTTTTCTTGAAAGGAGTTAGTTGAAAACTGTAGGTCATATTAGATCTTTGCTTATTATAGAATATCACTGAAAAGAAAGACTCCCTTAGATCAGTTTGCTTATTTCAATTTCTCATTAAGTGTGATAAAGACTTCTTTTTGCTCTAAAAAGAAAATTTGTTGAGAATAGGTCATTATTTCATTGAGCTTAAGCCATTGGATCTCTGATTATCCTCACAAGCTTTCAGGACTCCTTTGTTCTTTTGTCTCTTTTGCATCATTATCTCATAAAAAGGAAAAAGTATCGATAGTTTAAGTTAGATCTTTCCATGCTTTAGGATAAGTTGAAAATATAGCTTTCATACACATATTTGAGTGTTGTTTGTATTTCTTATTCATTTGAAAAGAGATCTTACCCTACCTATGTGTTTCCAAAAAGAGTTGATTTGAAGAAAAGTGTTGTTTGATTGTATTCTCGGAAAAAAGGATTTTTTATAGTTGTTTGGGGATTTGTTTTGGTTTTAAAAGAAAAATTGAAAAGAAAAACAACCTCTCTCCTTCCCATAATTAGGAATACTGAATGGTAAAGTGAATGAACTTGCATTTCATATTTGCATGGTTTTACTTTTCTGTCAAAACCTCATGCATTCACGTAACCGTCCACTTTAAAATCAACGGTAGTTATAGGCTTAAAATTTGAATAGAAATTTGAGTGCTAGGTTAGAGACGTGTTCGGGCATTGTTAAGCGTAGGGGTTGTCATTGCTTGTCCGCACTACATCCCGGGACTCGCGTCGTTCTTCCATGTACCGTTAGTATATCGAACGGTCTTTCATGTACCCTTGAGGTATATAGAAAGGTACTTCACATACTCAATTGTATATCAGAATTCCCCTTGTGAACGATTGTGCATTAGACAACACTACTACCGATTTAATCTCCCACGTACCTTGCGTATATTGAGAGACCCCACTAGGATACCCTATCTATATGAGAAAATCCCTTTGGTCATCTTGTGTGGAGAAATACACTGAAAACAACATTCAGGGAGATTACTACGCACATACCCTTGTGGTATATCATGAGTTGCACCTACTTGACAATCCTGGTGAGAGACCAACCATATGGGCTCATTTTATCATTTGAATTTGCTTGTTAGCCTGTAGCTTGAGTAGGAGAAAATTTTTGGCGTGTTTTTTCTTAGCTTTGAAACCCTAGATTAGAATAGGAACTATGCAATCTGGCCGAGTTTCATTTGAGACGGTCCAGAAGAACACATGGCTTACCACCCGACTTTCCTCCCGTTACAGGAGAAGGTCCAATGGAATCTATTGTCTAAGGATATACAACTACTTCCCAGGTGGAAGAGAATATAGTTGTAGAAAGTGAAGACCAATTCACTTCTTATACAAATCCCTTGGCTCAATAAACTCCTGTCAGTGACACTTCTTTCCATGGTCCTATGGAAGGTCATGTTGATAGTCCTGTTTGTCTCAGAATATGGTCCAAATGCTTCATTTTGGGGAACCTCTATGGGACAAGCCATTGCTTCATTTTGAGTACCTAGGCCTCCTCTTGAACATCCTTCACCAAGTGAAGAGGAATATAGACAAATTCAATCGGCTATTCACCGTGCACAGGATTTTCAGGAGAGAATGCAAAGACTAGATACTATCTTAGCAACCCCAATCCCTCATAAAGAACCTATGTTGGCTCTTCTTCCCTGTAACACAGAACCTTTTCCAGAAGGATATCGTTCATTGGTTGATTCTATGAAACCTATTGATCATGTTGAGACTTCAAAACAACTAGGTCAAACTTTCAACCCTACAGTTGCAAATGTTAGGTTTGTTTCTAGTCTTCCTAGGTCTTCTAGGGATAGGGGGAAATCTTCAACTCCAGGTGTATCAATACTTTATAGTTCTGGGGGGAAACCCTCGACACGATCTACGTTACCTTCTAGTGGAGTTGTTACTCATAATAAACAGGCCTCTAATGTAGGCACATCCACGGTTTACGTTCCTCCTACGAATATATTTAACGCTCCATTGAGTTCAGTTCAACCCTTAGGGGCACAACTTGTTGTTAGTCAAGCTTCCTGGGGGTATGGTTACCTAGAAAATCAAGTACCTGTAGGAAATATGAATTACCAACCTACCCCTACAGGCATGCCATACATTGGAATCCCATATCCTGGAAATACTTTTACTCCAAGGGGGCAAGCCAACTGGTCCTACATGCCAGCATTAGGAGGGATACCTATTCATATGGCTCGAGGTGATGAATGGTCCTGGAGGTCCCGGAGGTCCTGGCGGTCCTCCTCCTGGTGGTCCTGGAGGTCCTAGCAGTCCTCCTCTTGGTGGTCCTGGAGGTCCTGGTGGTCCACCTCCTGGTGGTCCTCCCCCTGGTGGTCCTAGAGGTACTGGTGGTCTCCGTGGCCCTAGAGGTCCTGGTGGTCCTGGAGGTCCTAGCGGTCCTCCTCCTAATCCTCCTAATGGCCCTGGTAGTCCCGATGGCCCTAACCTTAGAGGTCCATCTTCCGTAGGTTAATCGTCCCATTAGCCTTTTCAACAGCCTATGTATCAGTCCACTTACGATCTTACTGGTGGTTACATGCCTTATCAATATTACCAGTATGTCGAACCGAATCGTCAGTTACCTTTCCTAGGAACTTTGGACTTGTCTAATTTGTCCAAATTGATCAATGATCCCATCCAACACAATCCCACGTGGCCCCCCATTCCAGTCAAGTTACCATCGTATATTCCGAAATTCGATGGTAAGTAGGGAGATGATCCCAAAAATCACGTTATGACTTTCCATCTATGGCATTCGTCTAATTCCTTGATGGATGATTCTATTCGATTAAGAATATTCCAATGCACTTTGACTGGCATGGCTGCGAAATGGTACATCAAACTTCCATGACACTCGTTTGTGGATTTTAGCGCTTTGGCAACTATTTTTCTCACACACTTTCAGCTACCCATTCAATATGAAACGGGTACATACCTTTTAACCTCTCTGCATCAAAACACCTCCACGCACATTTCAGATCATATTCATGAGTAGAGAAGGTGGATAAGGCTTATTAAAGCTCCTATCCCAGACTAACTTTTGGTTGATTGGTTCACAAAATCTTTGTTGCCACAAATTTCCCGAGATGTGGCTATGGGGGCTGCTGTTACTGAAGAGCAAGCCATTAGTCGTGCACAATATCTAGACTTGGTTTATTCCCAGTATGGAACTTTGTACGACCTCATTCCTCAAGCTCCTCAACCCAACACTGACCCAGCTAAGACACTTGCAGAAACTCTTGTTGATGGACCTATTGGTTCAATCCAGCCCCCGTCAATGATTAAAGCTGCCAAAAAACCCACTCCTTCCACTCCTGCTCCTTCCAACCCTACGGTTTCTGCCGAGGTGAATTCTATTCAAAGTACACAATCATCCAGTAATAAGAAGAAAGGAAAAGGTGAAAATAAGAAAACCAGAAACCAACAGGAAAACCCCAAACCTACGGCCCCATAGAATGACAATAAAGGAAAAAGGAAAGCTAAGTATCCCTACCTTTTGTGTGGTGGCGATCACTTCATGAAAGAGTGTCCTCGACGTGATGAAATCAATAAGTTTTTAAAGAGTAATCCCGCACTGGCAGTTCTCACTGATCCTTTTCCTTCTCAGCAACAACTGGTGGACCACATGTCTAACCAGGGAAATTCTAGTTGCACAGAGCAAATTCGAATGATGTCATCAGATACTATTAATCTAACAACTCGAAGTCAGTCATATGACAAAGAGGAGGAGAAGAAAATTGAGAAACCTTCCCCTAATAAAGCTCCTTCTACTGGTTCTCCCACATCCTCGTCTAATGGTCCCCTAACGATCGAGAAGCCTAATCTCAACATGATTTTGCATCCACCCAAGAGTACTCTTAGGAAGGCTATTTTTCACCCTAATGGCCTAGATGCATAGTTTTATAATTTTGTAGAAGACCTAGCTCAAGCACCATGTGCAATGTCTACCTTAGAAGTGCTCCAAAGTTGTCTCACACAACACAAAAAATTATTAACCACTTTGGGAGCCACGAACCTGAGTGACATGAATATGATTCATTTCAATCCGGAGAACCTTAAACCTAGATTACCCCACCAACTAGCTTTTCAAGTTATAACTAGAGTAGTTGGAAAAAATGTCTTTAGGACTGTTCTAGATGAAGGTGCTTCAACCTCTATTTTGTCTTTGACCTGTTGGAAATCCATTAGCTCTATTGAGCTTGTTAAATCACTGACAACATTAAAAGCCTTTGATGGAAGGGGTTTCCATCCCTATGGTATCATCCCAACCCTTTCAGTTGAGCTAGGGGTCAAAACTGTTTCCATTTAGGTGGAAGTAGTGGATGCCCCGTTAGACTACAATCTTCTCTTAGGAAGAAACTGGTTTTATGCTATGACCATTGTCGCTTCGACGGTATTTAGAACCCTCCAGTTTCTGTATTTGGGAAGAATTGTAACAATTGATCAACTTGATTTATGTATTTCAGATGTTACCACTCCTACGACGAATAATATCCCTTTGCTAGGTCAGTCCCCTCCTCCTTACCATTCGATTGGGGTAGGGATGCTAAAAGGCTTTTCCCTCATGGGTGTGTTTCTGTCAACCCCTTCTAGCACAGAAACGTAAACAGTCAACATGATATCTTCATTTAATTATGACCCTAAGGGTAAACAAGTTGTTGAGACATCCTCCCTCAACCCGCATGAAGCATTTTATGATGCCATCCAATATGTTTCCAATGTTCCTACAGATGATCTTCATCTGGTGGCTTCAGACCCTTACCACCTGCCCTACTGGGTAGAACCTTCGCTTCCTACTCTGGATTATCTCTCCCAGAATTTTCCATTGGACGAGTCTATTATAGATATTATGAATACAAGTACATATGTATGGGAGGATCACCATCACAGATCTTCATTCCTCCCCAATACCAGTTCGGTAGATAATGATTTTATATCTCTCTTGGGTACTGATATTTTCGACGATCCACAAACACCTGTCTTGTTGCAAGATTCTGAGTCTGAAGGAAATTTATGCAACATTACCAAAACGGTTCCAATCGACATATTAGTCAAGTCTGGAACTATTGAACATGTTCAGATCAGGAAGAACTGTTCAATAGATGAAACTGAAGAGTATAAAGCACTTTTTAAAGAATTTCGAGATATTTTTTCCTAGTCCTATGAATAAATGCATGGGATAGATTCATCCATTGTAGTCCATGAGATCAAAACCTATCCTACGGCCAGACTGATTAGGAAGAAATTGAGACAAGTCCATCCGCGAAAGGCTGCGGCTATCAAAGCCGAAGTTAAAAAACTTCTGAAGGCAGGATTTATCTATCATGTTCCCCTGACGGAATGGGTATCGAATATCGCTCTTGTGAACAAAAAGAAACGAACTATTCGAGTTTGCATTTATTTCTGAGATTTCAATAAAGCTTGTCCCAAGGACAACTTTTTGACTCCACACATCGATCAGATTATCGATAACTATGTTGGAAGTGTCATCTTCTCATTTATGGATGGATTTTCTGGCTACAATCAGATTGAGATATTGCCTACCGATCAGCATAAGATGGCATTTATATTCCCATGGGGAACCTTTTCCTACAAGAAGTTTCCTTTTGGCCTTAAGAACGCTGGGGCCACATTCTAGCGTGCCATTTCCTACGCGTTTCACGACATTAAGAATATTGTGGAGCCTTACCTCGATGATCTCCCTGCGCACTCACAACTACGGGAAGACCATCCTAGACATCTTAGAGACATTTTTCTAAGGTGTCACCATTACAAGATACGGATGAACCCACACAAATGTGTTTTTTGCGTCAAGACGGGATGTCTCTTAGGCTTCGTAGCGTCCAAGGATGGTATTCGGATTGATCCCTTAGATATTGTTGCAATACTCGCTTTACCTGCCCCAACCAAACTGCTTGAACTCCAAAGTTTGCAAGGGAAGGAAAAATTTCTTCGTAACTTCGTTGAGAAAACGCATGGTTATATGCATCTCCTTAAGAAGGACACTCCGTTATTCTGGGATGACCAGGCCCAGTGAGCCTTCGATAATCTCAAACATGCTCTGACTCATTCACCTATCATACACCCCCATATTACTCAAAGGATTTTCTCTTGTATGTTTCTGCCTCTACTACTACTATCGGAATGGTTTTAGCTCAAGAGGACCAGAACGACCTAGAATACGTGATTTATTACGCCAGTAAGAATCTTCTGGATTCCAAAACTTGATACTCGCATGTGGAGAAGCTAGCATTGGCTACAGTAATTGTTGTCCAAAAGTTTTGTCACTACATCCTACTTCTCACTACTACTGTACTTGCAGACCAAAACCCTATGTACTACATCCTGAATCGTCAGGTGCTAGGGGGAAATTACTCCTAATGGATTGTCATCCTGCAGGAGTTTGACCTTGAGTTTACCAAAGCTACTTCAAAGAAGTCATTAGTTTTTGCCGAGTTGATGTGTGATATTCCTTGTGCTTTAACGGATTCTAAGCCCAATGATTCATTTCCGGATGAATTTCTTTTCCTAATAAGCACAACTGACCCATGGTATGGAGATTTAATCATTTATCTCTAGACACAGCATTTTCAGCCTACTATATCTCATGAGGATTGTCACCGCCTTCGTCACCACGCAAAGTACATCTTATCCTCAATGATACATTGTATAGACGTGGTATAG
The DNA here is from genome assembly GCA_001517045.1 of Pseudotsuga menziesii. Classification (NCBI taxonomy): domain Eukaryota; kingdom Viridiplantae; phylum Streptophyta; class Pinopsida; order Pinales; family Pinaceae; genus Pseudotsuga; species Pseudotsuga menziesii. Next base: position 8,783 of record LPNX010641054.1, on the reverse strand, counting down.
ATACCATTCTCCAACGATGCCTCACCCATGACAAGGCTGAACAAGTTCTTAATGACTACCATTCTGGGGCATGCGGCGGTCATCTTTCTGGGATGGCTACAACTCAAAAAATCCTGTGCGCTGGTTATTTCTGGCCTTATATTTTTAAAGAATGTCATGAGGCTGTTAAGAAATGCCCACCCTGTCAACACTTTTACATGAAAAAGCGCACCCACCCTACTTTATTACACCCCATCATTGCCGTTGTCCCTTTCACCAAATGGGGGATAGATTTCATGCATTGTAAACCTACATCAGCCGAGGGTCATAGTTACATCATAGTAGTTGTGGATTATTTCACTAAGTGAGATGAGGCTATGCTTGCGTACGTAGAGGATGGTAAGACTACCGCCCTCTTCCTTTTTAACCATGTAATAGCTAGGTTTGGAGTTCCTCAGTCTATTTTCACTGATCATGGATCACATTTCTGGAATCAGGTGATGGTAGAGTTAAGTGCTAAGTAGGGTTTTTGCCATGAAAACTCAACCCCCTTTTATCCGCAAGCTAATGGTCAGGTTGAGGCCATTAACAAATTTTTTAAAACTATGCTACGTAGGATGGTTGGAGATCACAAATCCAACTGGCACCAGACTCTCCTCTCTGCTCTTCGGCTTATAGAACTTCAATGAAAACAACAATTAGTTTTACACCTTTTTAATTAGTATATGGTTTAGAAGTTGTCCTACCTATTTAGTGTCAGATTTCTTCTTTGAAACTTGTCGTTGAACTTCTCCCTAATACTTCTACCAAGGAATACAGGTTTTTATATTTAACCAACCTTGACGAAACTAGACAAGATGTTGCCTTGGTTAATGAGGCACAGAAGAAATGTGTCAAGGTGCAATACGATAAATCTGTCGAACCTCGTGTGTTTAATGAGGGTGACCTAGTCCTGAATTATGATCAGAGACATGATAATCTAGGAAAAGGGAAGTTTGACTCAATGTGGTATGGTCCTTTTATCATTTCCAAGGTTTTAGAAAAAGGGGCCTACGAGCTCGTGGATTATGATGGAATCCCCTTCAGGCAACCTCGCAATGGGTTGTACCTGAAGAGGTACTATTCCTAGATCATTCATGTATGGTACCTTGTATATATGTACATTATTTGACTTTTCAGTCTGTTTTGGTACTTTCAATATGGTTTTGAGTTTAATGTCTAAAGTGTTTATACCATGTTTTGGTTATGTAGATCAGATGGATTTTTATGGCTTCGCTGATGGTGCTTTCCACCATACCTTGAACCTTGCCTCAACTGCTTGGGTTCTGTATTCCCCTGCACATGATCTGGCGAGTTCAGGAGCAGTTTGTATTGGTCCTGCTACCAACAATATTGTCGAGTATGAAGCAGTCATAGGTATTTTGGCTGAGGCTGCATCCTAGGACATTTGTGACTTGGTAGTGTTCATGGAATCGCAATTGGTGGTTTGTCATTTAAACCAGGTTTACACCATTAGAAACCCTATACTACTTTGTCTCTATTGGAGGGTATGTTTATTGGAAAGGTCATTTGAATTCATTACTTATAGGCATATCCCTAGGGAAGACAATGCAGTTACTGATTCATTGGCAAATTATATCCTAGATTGGTATATTGCTCATTCATAGCATGAAAGATAAACATGGTTCATGACATTGTAAATAAACAGTTAAAAACATTTAAAACTCATGTTAATATATTTTCCATTTGAAGCATAAAAATCGGAGGCAAAAGTCTGTATGTATATATATAAGTGTTTTTACAAAAATAGATCATGAGACCTCATCTGAAGCACTCTGACTTTCAGGCAGCACAAAATCATACAAAAATTTGAAGCTATGGTAGCTTTCAGTGATACATCATGTAAGAGCTAGTGATGCTCATGGTAGCACATAATAGCCAACACTACTCTACGTAGCAGATGGTTGAAGTGGCCTAACACCCCTGCTATGTGCCTCTGATAGCGCATCGAGAGATCATCAATGGATGCATCGGGTATGTCCAAAGTCAACCTCTCTAGGTTCTCCTCTAGCTCTCCCATAGGGTCATCACCTCATTGAACAAATCGAGCCCCCGCTTGTCTATCTAGTGGGGATGATCCCCCAGGACGTGCAACTCCTACATCTACATGAAAATTTTCAGGTCTCGTTACTATGCATAAAAAGTAAAAAACATTAAAATACAAAAAACTCAAAAATCTATCTTAGGGTTTTGTTTCTTACCCATATCTCCCCACTACTCGCCAGGTGGAAGTGGTAGGTCAGGGTCACCCCTGAAATTAGTGTCTACATAAGCATAATCCTCAACCATGAGGATTTGGTCACTAAGCCATCAGAAGAATGGAGATCCGAACTTCACCTTCCCTCTGCCTGCTCCTGTACAGTCCATGATCATGACCCACCTCATCATACGAGGGTCTCTCACCCTCGTTTCAGTAAAAACCACCTGGGGTCTCAGCTGTGGGATCTGCTAAAAAAAGAAACAAGCTAGGATAGAACCATAGCCAAACTACTTTAGTTCTCCCTGCCGACACTTGGTCACCTGGTCTTTAAAAACCGGTAGCAATGCCTCCACCCAGTTGAAAACTGTAGGTGCCATAGCTTCTATCGCATACAACATATTTTCCTTAGAAGCCTGATGAGGCCCTTGGCTCCTAGCCAGCCTCTGCATAGTAAAAGGAAGAGTGCGGAGAGGAAGATCCACTACTGCCTTAATGGGAATATTCTTCCTTGAAGTTCTAGTACCGGGAAGGCAGTGGTGGTCAATCAACTTCTGAGTAGTCACGTCCCCTTCATGGGAACCAGTCAATGCAATCAGGGCACTCCATCTCGACAATCCAGTCAAGAAGTAAATTTCTTCTACCTCAATGGTCAACACATGTGCCCCCACCTTTAAGTATTGTTGTTCGGGTTCCACATATAGAGTATATACTCCAGAAATCTCTCATGAGACACCATACTGGGTGTGCGGAAGAACTTGAGGAGGCCACAGTTCCTTAATGCAGCTACACATCCCGCATTTCTTTCAGCACAGGAATCATCATCATCATGATGTCTTTCCTTCCATATTACCATTTTCGACCGCTGAAAACCTGCCAAAAGCCATTAATGGACTAGTTAAAAACATATTCAACCATCAAAATCAAATAAAAACTTGTGTTTTTGTCTATCCATGTATTTTTCCAAGTTCAATGCTGGCACCACTTGAGCTTTGTTTACACAGAGCGGTGGCACAGCATGAGTGTAGTGTTATAAGCACGGTTCTCACGGTGCACCGCCTATCCCGTAAGGGGCAGAAGCAGTGCCCTCATTTTAAAATTAGGGCTTGCCTAAAAAATCCAAAAACCCTTCTAAAAGAAAAAATAAATGCTTGAAAGTGAAAGGTTAGGGTTTTGTCTTTTACCTGGCTCTGACGGCGCTCAAATTAGACGGTCAGATCTTCTAAAATCAACAGTTGAAGATCTGGTTCAAAGTTGTTCCAAATGCTCTTGACTAGTGGTAAATAGTAAAATGTTTTTATTTTTACTATTTGAAATGAATTTTGTAGCTATTTTAGGGTTTTTTAATGTCATTTTAATATTTTAAAATTTTCATCATTATAAAATCCGTCCATATGACTCATTAAAAGTCATTTTTTGAGAAATTAACATTGTTATTGAGTTTTGCAAGCGTAGAAATGAAAACAGTAAGAATATATGGGGAGTTTGTTTTTTACTTTTTCGTACTTCCTTAAAATGGAAAAAGCCCCCGAGCGTTTGTTTTGATACTTTGGTCACGCTCTCAGAACTCAGTATCAAAGTTCCGAGTCTTTTTTTCTGATTCTTTTTAGGCTCGTAAAACTATTCATTGTTAAAAAGAGACCTAATGGAGTCTCCTTTAAGCTCTTTTCGGACTCCCTAAATATGAAAAGAATATCGAGTGCTTGTGTTCTTCATACTTGTAAAAGTATTTGAAGAGTCGTCTCTCCGACGGTAGGTTATCTCTTTTTTGGTTCAGATAGACTATTTTATGAAAAAGGAACCTCTGGAGTTTTCTTTTGTCTTCGTTCAGACTCTCTAAATATGAACGATGTCAAGTTTTCTTTTATTGGACTCATTAAACTAAACACTAAGAGACCCTTTTCTGGGATCGAATCCCTCCTTTCTCAGGTTCATGAAATATATGAGAATGGACTTGTCACCAGATAAGCTTAAATGAGTGTTTGTTACCCTCTTTGAACTTGTAAAAATGAAAAGAGGCACTCATCAATCATCATGGGGAAATTAAGGGAAGGGAATCATGTTGAAAATTCAATGGAAGTTGTTTTTCACCTTTGAAAATGGCACTTGTCTGCATATCATTCAGTCAATTGGGTTTTCAGCTGACTTACGAGTCGATCCACTTTCATGAGTCATGTCACTCCTTTGAGTTTTTTGGAAGAATGCATTGCCCACTTGTAACGTCCCTGACCCTCCGACCGGGGAAGAGGACGCTACCATGGCCTCAACCATCCGGGAAACCAGCCCCATGAACATGTGCATTCATAAAAATCGAAATGCTGAAAAAAAATTGCATTGAAGTAGAACATACACAGATACAATTATTTATCATACACAGCTACAATTATTTATCATACAAAACGGAAGCAATATACATTCATACAAGCATTAAACATATTCACCATATTCATTAATAGTAAAATGATTGCAGGAGTAAAATAGACAAGATTACTTATCTTATAAAGAACTCATTCCGCAACTAGCTACGTCGCTGCAACGTTCCACCCAACCATAGGCCAGCGAGCTCCTTAATCGCTCAGCAACGCTACCACCCCTGAGCTGGGCATGATTCTCCAAGGGATAAGGAACAAGCAGGCTTACACATAGCCAAGGATACACAAAACACAGCCAAGCCAACACAGTTGGGTTTATCAGGCCATCAACAAGACAACCAAGCCAACATGGTCAGGTTTATCAGGCCATCAAGGAGTTGGGAAAGGCTAAATGCTAAGCTGGTGATCTCATTACAGAGCTAGGAACACCTACACCAGAACTAGCCTGACTTCTCAGACACCCACACACACCCAACACAAGGAATCAGTCCCTTCTCTGCTACACAGTCCCTCAGGCCCTGACTTCCCTTCCAGTGCTATTCAGGGTTTGTGGAGAAGAAAGCCAGCCCTCTAGCTCTGTCTGTGTGGTTTCCAAACACACTAGGTTTCTCAAGCAACTCAAGCCCCCATCCCTACTCCCAACACAGTCCGAAGAGAAAGGCTATGGCACCACCATCCCTAGGAGTCCCAGTCCCTCGAATCTCATATGGGCGCCCTTCAATGAGGAAAGCGACAGGTGCACTAATAGAATTGGGAAAGGGTCATAAGCAAAGGCTATGATTGATAGGAGGTGGATCAATGGCTCCAAAACGCTTCACGCTAGCAAACATGCACGATCAAAGCTTCCTTCCCAGATTGCGAAACATGTTAAAGATAGGAAGATTTCGATGGCTGAGATGAGGTATGGGGCAGATCTATGGCCTAAATTAATTTCGCAATCCATACTTGCATGGGTAAAACTACAATCTCAAATCACGAAAGGGCAGTAGAGGTCGCGAAGATCAACGACCGTGATGAAGAAGGAGATAAATCTATGGCTCCGGTTCATTTTGCAATGCAAACTAGCATGGACGAATAACAAAGCTTCTCATTGCGAAAGATGGTGGGGCCCACTTGGATCAACGACTGCATGAAAGGACGACCTTGATCGATGGTTAAGAACATGTCATGCTCCAAAACTGCCTACGTTGTTCAGAGGAGAAAAGTTGGCGGTAGGAGGAATGGAACGTGGACTGTGGATGTAAAATATTCCTTTAATCGGATGGCTGAGAAGACTCCTAGGGTACAGGTTTCCCATCCAGTATGGAGGTGACATCACAGGAGGCACTCACGCATGTAATCTGCCCCATTGCATATTGGCCAATTCCTCTGACGCCATTCGAGATATTCCTGAGGTGGAAGTCTTCTCCAGTGACACTATTTTCCCCGGTTTGCAAGTGTGGCACGTGGTTCATTTCGAAGGAAGCCATGAGAAAGATAGAGGTTTGATTCATTGAGGCGATAGACCTAGCATTTACACAAGGCCAAGGGATCGGAAAAACTAGAGTAGCCTGATGCCACCATCAAGGTAATTGAAAGGGCAAGGGATGGTCAAATCCACGGCCCTTGGAACCATCCTGGCAGCCACGCGAAAACGGTTTAGAATCCCAGCCATACTGGATAATATGATTGAACATCAGGAGGAAAGATCCCTGCCCTGGGGTCACACATGCCACCATCACAACTACTTTAAGGGTATAGCCCTTCTTGAGCCGTTCTTGCTCACACTATATAACACCATCTTCTGAAGATCTTTGAGACATGGAACTGTGCAGATGATAAGAGATATAGGGTTTAATTCCGAGAAGTGTCGAAATCCTTCATAGACGACCATGGCTATGTGATTCGAGAAGTTATTTCGGCAAGGAGTACTCTTGGTATGGAAACATGAATCTGTGTTCTGGTTATCCATACCAGAAAATTGCCAACCACTGGGGCACAGATGTTAAACACCAAGGGAGGTTCACCCGCTTCTGCCCTACCTAGTCTCTGGATGTGTAGTGCATGGGTTTCGACATCCCAGCGGCATCCCTCTGACACTCCCAGCTGCAGTCATGACCTCTGAAATCCCAGCTCACAGTGGTGGCAGTATTGTTGGAGTGAATGCCTGTTCTGGGGCCGGATGGGTCCGGAGCCTTCGACACCATTCCTAGAGTCTCCACTTGGCTGCTTGGTCATGGGAAAGGAGAGCGTTAGACACACACCTAGCTGCATGGCTCACAGAAGAATCCTCCTCATAAGAGGAAGAAGACAGTACAAGGATGATAAGCTTCTTAAGTCGCTTATCATCATCAAGCATTTGGTCACCTTTTCTCCGGCCTCCTCCTATAACAGTATTACCCGATGGAGGATGAGGTCGGGAGAATGGTAGGGAAAAGGATTCGGTTCTTCTTGTCATCCTTTGAGCGACATACACCAGCTGGACAAGAAGACCCAAAATAGGTCCAGAACAGCTTGTGTGGATGATTGACCATGAGCATGCTGCATGGGAATCATTTTCAGGAAGCAGGATGGTAGGGGGCTCTGCGCTTTCAGCCTGCATTATCACATCCCGCATCTCCATAATGTTTGTTTATATTTGTAAAATGTGGCGACAGTCCACTCCTTTCACTCTTAACGCCTGATGGTGACTTGTAACAGCTTTTAATTTGGTAGTCTCAGCAGTAGGATTGTATAAAAATGCTCTCGATAGAGAGAGAAAACAGTTAGTGAATTGGATTGGGAAACATTCTCGAGCTGAGGCTCCCCATTTGTAAAAATTGATACCTGTGTATGAATAAATTGCAGTGAAAGAACTATTTCTCACGGCAGAGATTCATGTGTTGTTGTTTTTCCCAATATGTATTTTCCTTTATGTGTAAATGTGTTTCCTGTTTCCATTCCAGTTTGTTGATTGCTTTCATGTCTGCAACTTAGTGTATAACGGTTAGGAATTCATACTCGCTATGCTCCTGCTCTTGTTCTAGGAATTTATCAATGGTTCTTCTAAAGTTGCATGGAATTCATCTTGCTAGTACTCCATGCGATGGATTGTCCCTTCTTGACCTCTAATCACCCGCTAAATATCTCCTAATTGGGAGATCAGCGGCTATCTTTCCTCTGTTTGCAACCCCACGTCATTCTTTCCCTTTGTAATAGTTTCTTATGCAGGTTTCGACTCCATTTTCCCATGGTCCCTTGCCCCTAATAACCCACCATGCACCTTTCCTTCAATGTACTTTTCCCCATTCAGGATCCTAGCCCCCTGATTATGCTGATTGAAAATCCTATGCGGAGTAGACTATGGTGACACACGAGATTGAAAATATTATGTGGAGTAGACTCCGGTGACAAACGAGAGATCCCTCTCTGACTGCGCAGGGCCAGAGGCATAGTTTAAAGCGGTTCTTCTATTGCCCGAGAGCGGCCTCCCCTCGCTCGACCTTGGGGACTCAAATCTCAGTGCCAACAAACTAGCACCGTTGTTGGGGACGAAATTGAAGATCCTCCCTGGGAAAAACGACATGGTTTTCGAGCTGGTTATTGATGGTGAACAATGACTGGACATCAAGAAGGTTGAGCACTTTTCACCTGACGAATCCACTAGTGAAGGATTCAGACTTTAGAGACTCTACTGGTGGTGTGGCCCAAAAATCAAATGACTGAACAAGAGCTGGCAGACTCCACATGGAAAATGGACCCCTCATAAAGCTTAGAAATGCATGGAGGAAGGTCCAAGCACTCGAGTCCACGTTTCTTCCAGGATGCCTTATCCTATCTTGTAAGTTTACTCTTATCTTTTCCTAGATTTATCAAAACAACCTTCTATGGCCTAGCTCATTCTGAGTAGAGCCATGAATATACTCCTGTTTATCCTTCTTTAAGAACCAAAAGTGTTGTGTCACCTTGTACGTCTGATTATGGCCTAGAGTTCTATCCGGGGGCACCCGATGTCAAAGGACACCCCTATGAAATTCATGAAACCTCGGACGATAACTTAGCTATAGTACCTAACCTTGTCTCCCCCATTTCTCCAAGCAGATATAAACCACTGTAATTGTTGAAATCAGCATCAGTAGGCATTCTCCAAGGTTTGAGGTCATAAGTGACCACCCTGAAGCTAGCCAGGGAGACTTGGAGATTAACCAGTTCTGTGA